>JAKTSR010000173.1:0-27858 GCA_030580325.1 Sugiyamaella sp. yHKS617 | reverse complement strand
TAACTGTTAATAACTGTTAATAACTGTTCATAACTGTTGATAACTGTTAACTGTTCATAACTGTTCATAACTGTTAACTGTTCATAACTGTTAATAACTGTTAACTGTTCATAACTGTTCACAACTGTTCATAACTGTTCATAACTGTTAACTGTTAATAACTGTTCATAACTGTTCATAACTGTTAACTGTTAATAACTGTTCATAACTGTTCATAACTGTTAACTGTTCATAACTGTTCATAACTGTTAATAACTGTTAATAACTGTTCATAACTGTTAACTGTTAATAACTCTTAACTGTTAATAACTGTTAACTGTTCATAACTGTTCATAACTGTTCTTAACTGTTAACTGTTCATAACTGTTAACTGTTCATAACTGTTCATAACTGTTCATAACTGTTAACTGTTAATAACTGTTAACTGTTCATAACTGTTAACTGTACATAACTGTTAATAACTGTTCATAACTGTTTATAACTGTTAATAACTGTTAACTGTTCTTAACTGTTAACTTTTAATAACTGTTAACTGTTCATAACTGTTCATAACTGTTCATAACTGTTCTTAACTGTTAACTGTTCATACCGTTAATAACTGTTAACTGTTAATAA
The DNA here is from genome assembly GCA_030580325.1 of Sugiyamaella sp. yHKS617. Taxonomy (NCBI): domain Eukaryota; kingdom Fungi; phylum Ascomycota; class Dipodascomycetes; order Dipodascales; family Trichomonascaceae; genus Sugiyamaella; species Sugiyamaella sp. yHKS617. Next base: position 27,243 of record JAKTSR010000173.1, on the reverse strand, counting down.
CTGTTCATAACTGTTAATAACTGTTTATAACTGTTAATAACTGTTAACTGTTCATAACTGTTCACAACTGTTCATAACTGTTCATAACTGTTAACTGTTCATAACTGTTCATAACTGTTCTTAACTGTTCTTAACTGTTAACTGTTAATAACTGTTCATAACTGTTCATAACTGTTAACTGTTAATAACTGTTAATAACTGTTTATAACTGTTAATAACTGTTAACTGTTCATAACTGTTAACTGTACATAACTGTTAATAACTGTTCATAACTGTTTATAACGGTTTTCATAACTGTTAATAACTGTTCATAACTGTGAACTGTTCATAACTGTTCATAACTGTTCATAACTGTGAACTGTTCATAACTGTTCATAACTGTTCATAACTGTTAATAACTGTTAACTGTTCATAACTGTGAACTGTTCTTAACGGTTCATAACTGTTAATAACTGTTAACTGTTCATAACTGTGAACTGTTCTTAACGGTTCATAACTGTTAATAACTGTTCATAACTGTTCACAACTGTTCATAACTGTTCTTAACTGTTAATAACTGTTAACTGTTCATAACTGTTAACTGTTCATAACTGTTCATAACTGTTCATAACTGTTAATAACTGTTCATAACTGTTAACTGTTCATAACTGTTCACAACTGTTCATAACTGTTCATAACTGTTAATAACTGTTAACTGTTAATAACTGTTCATAACTGTTGATAACTGTTCACAACTGTTCATAACTGTGAACTGTTCATAACTGTTCATAACTGTTCATAACTGTTAATAACTGTTAACTGTTCATAACTGTGAACTGTTCTTAACGGTTCATAACTGTTAATAACTGTTCATAACTGTTCACAACTGTTCATAACTGTTCTTAACTGTTAACTGTTAATAACTGTTCATAACTGTTCATAACTGTTAACTGTTCATAACTGTTCACAACTGTTAACTGTTCATAACTGTTAACTGTTCATAACTGTTAACTGTTCATAACTGTTCATAACTGTTCATAACTGTTCATAACTGTTAATAACTGTTAACTGGTCATAACTGTTAACTGTTCATAACTGTTCATAACTGTTCATAACTGTTCATAACTGTTAATAACTGTTCATAACTGTTAACTGTTCATAACTGTTCACAACTGTTCATAACTGTTCATAACTTTCAATAACTGTTGAATATCGAATGCTACGACATGTAGCGGGATACATGTCATTGTAATCCGGATGTGGGCCGTGTAATCCAGGAACTTGTTTTCAAAGCGCCAGGCAATCAATTTATTCGACCCGTTTTCGAGTGTTATTTGGTTATGCCGCGAGCTTTCAAATCAGTCTTAGTTCTGTACACCACTACAGATAGACGAAGTGCTAATTTCTTGTTCCTTACCTTTGCTTGGGCGTATGAAGTCAAATTTCACGATATACCTGAGCAACTTAATCTCAAGAGTCGGGTAACAGCAATGGTCGTTATTTGTTGGTCATATTCTAGGAACTGAATGGTAATGTAATATACTAACTTCTCTAGAAGACTTTCTGTCTAATCTCGCACTATATTATACCTGTTGACATTTTCCTTGGCCTGTGAGGCTGAAATTATCAGTGCATGAAAGACAACTGCTTCACGATCTCTACCAGGCAATATACCAGTCTGGATGCGGTTCAAGGCCACTATTCACAATGCGGATGTATTCAGAAGTAGGTGATGAACAGCAGAGGGTTAGCGGAAACGAGGCCATGGATTCTCGTTTAGCGAAGCTTGAGAAGCCCGGCCGCCGAAGTCATGAGGACTAACCTAACAGATCTCTGTAGCGCGCTGGCCACGCTGAGGAAGATTTGCCAGATCCATCTATCACCGAAGGAGATCCGCCTGGTGTCACTGGTGGACAAAAGCAGCACCCAGCTCTGGAGTATCCACCCTGTAGAGCTCATGTTTGACGAGTTCGACATCGCCTCCAACGACGATAATGTGATCATCCTGGAACTGAATATAGACACCATGTATCGAGCAATTCGCTCGTTTGATACAGGTGGCCGTGGAATTGGCTCGATATCGATGAAACTGCGGCGACAGAACAAGACACCGATGCTACGGATAAGTTTTGAGCAGTCCATGGGGGTTGGAGACAGCACTTATGTTCAACACGAGTTTCCAGTGCGGTTGATTCGGCTCGATGAAAGAAAAGCAATCGAAGAGCCGCAATGTCCTCCTCCTGATGTCTACCTCGAGCTTCCACCGGTTCTCAACGAGATCAATAGAGTCATTGATAAATTCAAAGCTCTGGGCACACATGTTCGTATCTCAGTGAACAAACGTGGCCATCTTTCTTTCGAGGTCCAAGGAGAGGGGTTGCGGATAGAAACAACATTCAAAAACGGTAAAATCGTGCTGGCTGTAGAAGACGAAGATACAGTAACACCATCAACTGCGGCAGAGCAGAACCATGAATCCTCCGCTGTTTCAGAAAGCAGCAAAGATCCTACGGTCACCGTGTTGCTGAAAGATATGTCGCACGTCCTCCGCATCACCTCGGTCGTCAAACGAATAGTTATCGGCGTCTGTAACGAGTACGCACTCATACTTTACTGCTACCTCGACCGCGAGCCCGAAAAAGAGAGCGGCCCGGACGGCGACGAGGAGGTCCTCACCTACTACATGAGTCACTTTGATGTGTAACAAGGGTGTGCTGACTCTACTAACGGCCCTGTTCAGTTGGATCGAAATTCCGGACAGTTCTGTTTGTTGTCCTTACCGGGTCGCCGCAGGATGGGCAGCTTTGCGCAGCGGAACTGGACAAGTCAGGGCGGAGCCCTAGCCGCCGTAGGCACTGCGCCAGCCATCTATTGAAAGCGGTCTCTATTATGTCAGTGTCCTATGTATATTTATTGCTTAACGAAATCGTTCATGAAGTCCACAAGAAGGTCAATGCTCTTCTCTGAAACGGCGTTGTCTACAGCTGGTTAGTGTGGTCGGTAAATCGAGGAGTGGCGGAGCTGCCTCCGGCGGCTGGGGCGCTGCCCCAGACCCCGTTGTGCTTCGCTGCTCGAAGCGGCCGCTCCCGGGAAGTTCCGGGAAGCCGGGGAGCACTTACAGTTCGAGACGCGGATACCGCCAACAGAACGGTGGCCCTTTAGTCCGGTCAGGGCCCAGATGGCAGCTTCTTTCAGGAAGGACTCTTCCCTGCCCTCGCCGGGGATGGTGAAGACGATATTCATGTTGCTGCGGGCGTTCTTGGCGACGGGGCTCTTGTAAATATCGGGATGCTTGTCAATGATGGCGTAGATTTTGGCAGCCTTGCGAGCGCTTTCCTCGACTTGTACCTTGAGACCACCCTTGGCGAGGAGGTGCTCGACGTTCAATTGCACGATGCGCAGTGCGAAAATGGACAGGGTGTTGTAAGCCGAATTGTTCTTGACCAAAGTGGGGAAGTCGAGGAAAACGGGGATGATGGGGATTTGCAGCTGGCGCAGCTGGTCGATAGGAGCCTGCTGCAAAAGGCTCTTCTTGATAATGTAGAGCGAGATTCCAGCGATTCCAATGTTCTTCTGGGCACCGCCGAAGATCAGGCCGTACCTGGAGACGTCCACTGGCTTGGAGAGGAAGTTGGATGACATGTCGGCAACGAGCTCGACGCCCTCAGGGACCTCTGGAGGAGCGTGGAATTCCACACCGCCCACTGTCTCGTTATCGCAATAGTAAACATAGGCAATTTCCTCGGAATTGGGAGTGAACTTCCACTCTGACTGGGCTGGAATGGCACCATATTTTCCGTTGGCACTGGTCTTTCTAGCATCAACAACGATGTTGACATCGGCACCGAGACGCTCAGCCTCTTCAGCAGCTTTCTGACTCCAGGATCCAGTCACAATGTAATTAGCAACACCCTTCTTGCCAGTCTTGTGAGCATGAGCAGCCAACAGGTTGCCAGCAACAGCAGCAAAACCACCAGTACCACCACCCTGGGCGAAAAACACTTCGTGGGTATCAGGAACACTCAACAGTTCAACCACTTTAGCCTTGGTCGTGTTAATAATGTCAATTGCTTGAGAAGAGCGGTGAGACATTTCACCCAGACCAATCCCGAGATTTTGGTACTGAATCAGCTCCACAGCGGCCTGCTGAAGCACCTCTGTGGGCAGCAGGGCAGGACCAGCTCCAAAGTAGTGAGGCGGTGCTCTATCCAGTTTATCGAGAACCATTGTACAATCCTAGCGATATCTTTTCTTTTTGTTAGGCAATTCTAATAGCAAACTGATTTCGAAACTGTGGAAGAGTCAACGTCGATACAAAGACGATCGCATATGACTCCAGTCATTACCCGAACAGGTAGTATTTCAGTCGATCTCCAACATGGCTCTGGCGGCTGGGGCTCTCCCCCAGACCCCCGTGGCTTCTCGAGCATAGCGAGAGGAGGGAAAGAAGGTGAGTGAAGGTGTACGCTGGGAGCGAGAGAAAGGAAGAGAGAAAGTAGCCAGAGGACAGGAAGTAGCTGTGGTCAGAGCGAAGGATGAGATCGCACATCGACATACTCTTTAAACGGGGGTCGTAGTAGTTTATATCGCTGGCTATATCGGCGGCACTGAGAAACGGGGGGTAGTGAGCTCGAATCTGTGTTGTACGTGGTCTTATAATTCGATAAAAGCTATTACGAAGGTACCAGTTGCTCGAGAAGGGAGTTTTCACCGAGGTCCCTAAATGCAGCTAGATCGCTATATCGAGCACCGAGCTTGACCGATCCTCCTCGAGCTCAGGGTCTGGGGCAGCGCCCCAGCCGCCGGAGGCGGACCTGTTTCTCCTGTGATACACCCAGAGAGAAGCCCGGCAGCGGCTTTTGGATCAGGATCCGAGGCGGACACATGATACCGTGGCCAGTCCATAGAAGGTCATAGGGATCATTAGATACATGCACAAATCAGAAAATAAATAGGACTCCTCAAGCCCGGACAGGCGGTGGCAAGCTGGTGATCTGCTCGGGGTGGATATTAGTACAGTGAGCGACAGCGGGGAGAGGGCGGGTTGTGTGTTTAAGCAGAGATGGCGACCGGCTGGGCATCCTTGTTGTCGGCGTTGGTGTACTGCTCGAGATCCTCTGGCTCGAAGATTACTTCGATAGTGAGACTACAGCTGGGACAGGTGGCGATGTTGGTAGAGCCATCGAGAAGGTCGTCAATAAACACCTCGAACCTGTCTCCGCACGGACATGGATAGTGGAACAGCTGGGTCACAGGATCATAGGTAAAGTCTTCTATCTCCACGGAATCATATACGGCCATTTTTTACTTTTCACTGGTCGCTCACAGTCGTCTGATACTAAGTTATTGTGGATCTGAACAGGTCCAGTCTTTTTGATTTGGATACTTCGCAGTGAATGCTATATAACTAACTAACTAGACTACAGGTGGATTGATGATTACTTATATGGATCAAGTTGGCCTAGTTTCCCAAACCCTGAAAAATATTTTAAGCGCGCTGGCGGCGCTCTGCTAGAGTGCCGATTTACCCCTGAGAATCAGCCGGGCCGATCGTCATCCAACGCTCCACAGCTCCTCAGGATCATTCTTATGAAGGCTCCTCCGCCATAGTCAGATAATGGAACCAATAGTCGGCCTTGTAAGCCTCCAAGAACTCCGTAGAAGGAAGGAAGAGGCCAGGCAAGCCGCATTGGCAGCAGGAAGGGGTGAATTGCCCGGCGCTGATGGATCGGGCGCGAATGCGAATGCGAGCGCGAGTGGAAGTGCCAGTGCAAGCCCAGCACCTGAATTACTGACTAGTGATAACAAGCGACAGTCTTCCGAAGAAATATCACAAAAACGTCGATTGAAAAAGAAGAAGAAGATATTTTCGAAATTATCATTTGACAATGAGGATGAAGAAGGGTATGAAGACGATGTCCCAGAAAAAGTAGGAGACGGCGAGAAGGCTGGTATTTCTGAGAAGAGTAAGAGCATTTCGCGTTTGAAACTAGGATCAAAACGCGATCCAACGATAGACACGTCGGGTCTGAAAACGAAGAAACAGTTGCTAAAAGATAAAGAGCAAGCCCAAGCGATGCGATCGATGGAAGCACAGAAACACGCTGCCATCCGAGAGCAACTCATCAACTTCCCATTCGTATTTTACAATGGCACTGACACACCAAGCTCTGTAGAGATCAGAAAGGGTGATCCAGTGTGGATGATTCTGGAAAAAACGAGGAAAAGCAACAAGCAGTTCCATCGAGGAACTGTCGACGATATCATGCTGATCAAACACAATATCATCATTCCGCATGTAAGTTGAACTTCAGGTCTTTATAACAAAAGAAGTGTATCTAACCCGGCAGCATCTCGATCTGTACCAGTTCCACGTAAAGCAGGTTAAAACAAAAATGGGTCTTCTGTTCGACTTGGACCACCTTGACCAGGAGAATATATCCTTTACTAAAGTCGTTCACCGACCTTGGTACGAGCAGCATAAGCACATGTATCCATGCACTCTATGGAAAGAGTACGATCCGGCCGTTGATGTAAGTAACCGCTGCCCGGAGGCTTGCGCGTCTCGCGGTGCCTCTTACCATCCCTCAGTAATTTGGGCACTAACATTAGCCAGTATGAGAAACTTGTCGATAGAGACCGATTCGGGAACGTTTTATACAGGAAAGCGACCACAAAAGAGGGAGAAACCACTATACCATCGGAAAGAGTGTAGACGAAGTTCTTCCCACTCAATAACGGTAGACTGGTCTCGTCTGCTCTGCCGTGCAGATGACGGACTATAGCGAGCAGGCGAGCTGTTCTAAAATCTCCACTAGGTCCTGGCCGTCCACCCCCACCGGGACCAGCTGCTCGCGCAGCGAGCACTACGGGGTCTGGGGCAGCGCCCCAGGCCGGCCGCAGGCCGCACCCGCCCGTCACGGCCTGCGTTGATGTCAGGATGAGTGCTAGGTTCTGGGTAGAGAAGGAAGACGCACACACATGCACATTCGATGTATTTTAAATCCGACGGATATGTTCTGGAGTCTGAGAATCCTCTTCAGCTGCGAAACACGTCAGTGCTCAGCCCGGAGTTATCTACTCTGGACTGTCGTCCCCGTTCAGAACCGGTCCTCTGCCGAATTGGTGAAGCATATGAACCAAGTCTATAAGCTTGTATGAAGACGGAGCACACGCATGGAAGGTACAAATGCAGCTAAATGAAACAAAATTTGATCAGTAACTGCAGTTTGATTTGCACCATAGTGATGATGCCCAGATTCCCAGCTGGGAGGTGGAGGTGCCACACTTTTACGTACTCTAGGTCTTGACTAAGCGCATCGACCCGCCCTCCGCGGTCCAGAGTCTTATTCTAGGGCTACAGAATTACTGGCAAGCGGAATCACTAGAAGCAGCTCAGCGACTGGAGCTATATTCTCGCCCGCTAACTGGCAGAACGAACAATAAATAGATTAAATACTTAGAACTTGGGACCTCTCTTCCTGGCAGTGAATTTGCTGTCCTTGGCGATGGTCTTGCCTCTTTTCCTCATGAGCTCCTTTTTCCTCATAATATAGTCCTTGCGGGACTCGTCCTTATTGTTGCGTTTCTTCTTCGCAGCCACGATGGCTGAGGCGTCCATTTTCACGCCGTCCAGGTTGATTTCCTGGTCAGCCTCGGTCTGCCCGGCTGCAAGAACCAGATAGTATTTTTTGTTTTTCTTAGACTCAGCATTGTCAACCACCAGACCGCCGGCAAAACCCGTCATTTTAGCTGCGTTGAGAATAGAGTCGGTCTGCTTGTCGTTGGACGGGTAGAACTGGCACACCACTTTGCCGCCTCTCTTCAGTGATGCATAGAGGGTCTGAAAAAAGGTCATCAACCGCTTTTTGGGGTTCGCCGTCGATGTGTCAGCGTTACAAAGCCACTGGATGGCACTAATGCTGATGGCCGCATCGAACGAGCCCGCTCGGAAGGGGATGCCGCTGCCCATATCAGCCAGAAACAAGTCTCCCTCCACCTCTCTGTCCAGAGCATTTGCAATCATGGATGTTGAGATGTCCATACCGACCCAGCTATGGCCCTCTTCAGTAAGGATTTCGCCTGACAAGCCAGATCCGCAGCCGATATCCAAGATATGCTGGCTCGGGGGCACGTTCAGCAGCTCAAGCGCTCTCAGTGTCATCTCAGCCTGGATATGCTGAACACGAGTCGACGTTGTATATTTCTTCGACTCGTCGTCATTGTAGAACACCTCAGGGGGCGCGGTATACTCGGGTCTGGACATTTTACCTCGCTACAGATCAGTCCGAGATCAAAAATATCGACTTCACCGCCGGCTACAGGCGCATTAAAAAAAATTAACATCCCGCGGCCGCGGCTACCCCCTGAAAAACCCTTTCTGGGAAGGAAGGGCCCCAGGCAGCTGGGGCGCTGCCCCAGACCCCGCTGCTCCTCTCGCGTCGCTCGAGGAGGGTGTTGCCAACGGATCAATCAGCGGGTCTTTGTGGAGCGAGTGTAGCTGGTGGTGTTGTCGTCTTCGCTGGACCCTGGGCCGCATCTCTGCACAGTACAACTGTCTCTCGGAAGCGATAACCGGATAAAATTACCGAACAGACGGCCATGTAACGACTCCCGGGAGAGGCCCTTTCGCAGCGAGCACAAACGGGGTCTGGGGCAGCGCCCCAGCCGCGGGAGGCACATCTCCCGGCCCTGCGCAGGCGCAGGTGCAAGCGCAGGCGCTGCAATAGCCCTGCATGATGCACATGCCCGATTGGGCTGTTGTTTACTTCTGCATTGCTCAGGGGAAGTCTGGCTGCGTTCGCACACCGTCATTAAAAACACAGAAGGAACCGAATAGTGCTACTTCTTAGTCCTGTGGTAATTACGTGTGTGGATTCAAGCAGTAGAATATTTCTGGGCCATGCAGCACTGTCCTATCGACATGCGTCCTGGCAGCGTCCACGAAATGAGCGACTCGCCAGCGGTCGTCAGAGAGTACAATGAAGCTATTGAGCGAGTAATCGAAGCATTAACACAAGGAGCTCCTGAGACTGCCTTGAGTGATCCGTTTGCTGGGTTTTCGGCCGTGATCCGCTGGGATTCCTCTGTTTCTTCTGGCGACTCCTCTAGCTCATCCTTTGATACGTTCTTCTCTGCTACAGAGAACGTCGACCAAGCAAACAACACACTCCGAAAGAAACCCATGTCGCACTCTGACCCCATGGTAGTTCCCGCAACTCTATTCCGTGTCGAATCCCAGGGCGACTTCGGTCAAGCCAGCTTCTACGACCACTACGACCACTACGAGAACGACGAGAACGACGAGAACGAATACATCCCAGACCAACTCCAGCTAGCTTCTCCCTCAAATGACACCCAGCTGACCTCCCCGTTCTACTTCATTCCTGCCAATGCCTGGAATGACTGGGATTCTGACTACTCAGACCTACTAGTACCGGACCTGGCTTCGGACGTTTCCTCCAGCGACGGCCAGGAGAGCGACGGCCAGGACAGCGCCAGCGGTTCAGACATGCCGTCATCTCCAGTCACAGTCAGTACGCGCTTCGCGCCTCCCCCGCTTCCCAGAATTCTCAGCCTCAGCTTCCACAAACAGAGCGTCCACAACCTCAAGGGCAAGTTCAAACAGACACCGCTCTACCAATTCATGAAGACCCGCAACGACGAGCTCCGCTCTTACTTCTGGCACGGATCCAACCCGGCTGCCTGTACCTGTACAAACCACTAATACGCTTCTCTCTCCTTCCTCACTGCCTGCCTCCGGCGGCCGGGGCGCTGCCCCGGACCCCGTTGCTCCTCTTCGCTGCGCTCGAGGAGGGCTGCGCCTTCGAGGTTCTGGCGGGGCCCTCGGCGGCTGGGGCGTTGCCCCGGACCCAGCTGTTCCTCTCGCTGCTCTCGAGGAGAGAGCCACGCCGGGAAGATCAGTTTATCGACAAGGGGAGACGGTGGGATGAAGCTATTCTCACGTTTCTGAATCAGACTGTGGTCCCGGCCTTTGCGTCATCGGTATTGCTGTACCTACTTAAAAGTCTCCCAGAGACACACTGTGCCCTCTCCTCTCGCTTTGCTCGAGGAACAACGGCGCCCGGGACGGGGCGCCGGCGTACAGGGAACCAGTGTCCCGGTGGAGATGCTCTCCTCTCGCTTCGCTCGAGGAGCCACGGGTCCGGGGCAGCGCCCCGGCCGCCGGAGGCACGAGCAGGCTGCGGAGTCGCACGGACAAGTTAGAGAGGGATGCTACTGATTTTATTATGAAATCTAAACAAGTATTAATATAGCCAGGAAGATAGGGGGCGTGGATCGCGGCACGGGCACTAGTCAAAGTGCTTTCTCGAGGCCGAGGGACCGAACAGGGCCAGACGGATCTGGGGCAGAGCGGTCTCGGACAGCAGTTTGAGGCGCTCTTCCAGGGTGTTGTCGACGTCGATTTTGCCGGTGCTGTTAACGATGATGACGCCGCCAGCTGACTCCTTGGGCAGGTAATTGGCCTTGTCGACTGTGACCTTGGTGCCGGTCTGCGAGGTTTTCTCCTCGAAAGCCTTGATGGCGTTGGGAATGGCATTCTCGACGAGGCTGACGTCCTCCTCACGCACCTTCAAGCTGACATTCTGGTCCATGAGGGCAAACAGACCCTCTTGGATCAGTCCTTCGAGAACCGTCTCGTACTTGGCCTTGTCGCTGGCAACGGTCTTCAGCTTCTCAGCAGCCTGTTCCAGAATCTCGGTCAAAGCGTCCTCCTTGGCACGCAACAGCTTTAAACGGATCTGGTTGGCAATGGTCGATTTGGCAATCTGCTGCGAAAGCTCCGACTGCTTGTACTTGCGCTCGTACAAATGGTCGATGGACGCGGTCTCGGAACGCACGACCGTGGCCTTGTCAATCTCGTACTCCTCGTTGGCCTTCAACTCGATCTCCTTGGCCTTCTCGTCGGCCTCTTTCTTGATGAATTCCACCATCTTCTGGAGCTCTCCAGCGACCTGGTCGTCGCTCAACGCTTGGTTCGCGGGCATTATCTGTTGGGTCAGCGTCAATTCTCGGAACCCGCTGCTGTTCTGAGGACTGGGCCATGCCTCTGGCGGCTGGGGCGCTGCCCCAGACCCCGCTGTGCTCGCTTCGCGAGCTCTCGTCCCAGTGGAGCGGCCCTCCTCGAGCGAAGCGAGAGGAGCCACGGGGTCCGGGGCAGCGCCCCTGCCGCCGGAGGCACTGCCACTCGCCTTGGCAGAGCAGGCCACAGAGCAGCATCCAGGCACTGCGCGGGAGAAAGATAGAGGTCGAGCCGGGCTGTCACTTACGTCAATTGAGGATTCGGGCTTGCTCGACAAGGAGACGTACTGTGCACGATAGCGACAATGGTTCAAGGCCAATCATCCAGCCAATGTATAAGCCGTACTTACAGCGTGCAGCAGGCGAGATCGCGCCTGCACCCGGGCCGCGCACAAGCGCCCGCCGCACCTCGAGATGATATCTGTATAGACTATCTTCAATCTTCTGCATGTCTTGGATCCTTTATTGCTAAAGAATGATAAACAGAAGAGAAAGCAGCGAAGTAGCATCAGAATTTGTTAATCTAGAGCAGCTTCATATTTATGGGAAATGACTGTATCCGAAAGTGTCTTGCTGTTATATGCAGGCCCAATAGCTAGCATGTCAGTAGGGCTAGGTCGGCGAAGGCAGATAAAAGGATGAAATATGAAGAAGAACGATCACTAGCCCCTGAGAGGACTTGATTTATCTGATAGTCATACAATGCGAATACTGGATATTTTTTCACAATCAAGGAAGACGGGTAAATTTTTTCATGGAATTCCCAACCGTCAAGTACATGTAGGACATGCAGTTAAGAGGACCGGCGCCTTAATACTAGTTAACGATTTGTCTTCGGACCGAGACGATGTGAATTGATGTTTACTTTTCTCGTCCTGGTCCTCGCCTAGGTCCTCATTTCGATCTTCATCATCATCTCCTCTTACTCTTGTTCGAGCAGACCTAGAGACAATCATGTAGCGCAAGTGTGCAATTGTCAATACAACAAGCAATATGCACAGCATGATACCCTTCGAAGACAGCACTGACCCGAACCTATCAATTAATTAGCATTAATAGTCTGCTCGGCCGAGTGAAGCTGGCATGAAACTGAGTTCACGGTGGGAATGCACCCGATAATTATTCAGTCGACCCCACGTGACATGACCGCGTCGAGCGATGACATGATCAGCCTGATAGGCAGGACCAGCGAGTCCTGTAAGATAACATTCATTCGCTGGATACAAGTCAAGCCCACTGACACACCAGACCATCCAAAGCGCAAGCCCTTCGCGAGACCTCAGGCAGTGGGCGAACTAGTGCAATTCAGCAACAATGCAGGCCATAATAGCGCTATTGCTGCTGTGCTTTTTCATGGGCATAGGGTGAGTGCCTCTAGGGGAGGCAGCCTCCGGCGGCTGGGGCTGCCCCAGACCCCGTTGTGCTCGCTTCGCCAGCCGTTGGTAGCGGTCTTCGAAAGAAAGTGATGAAGTGGAGGGGAGGCGCCGGCAAGCGTGGGGAAGCGGGGGGAACAATCCAGGCGAAGTGGGGTGGAGGGGCATACTAGGAGCGGGGCACACCCCTCAACGCACTTCACCAGATCACAATCCCCTGGATCCCACAGACACGGTCCTTCTCTCGCTCCACTCGAAGAGTCACGGAGGCCGGAGCCCTGCCCCGGCCGCCGGAGTCAGGCGGGATTTCTCCAGCTAACAAGCCAGCTCGTTCCTGGTCGGGCTGGTGCCGCTCTATTTCAACATGTCGCCAGCACGAGTGCGGATGATCACGTCGCTTGGGATAGGCATTCTGGTGGGCACGAGTCTGATTGTGATTATTCCTGAGGGTGCTGATGCTGTGTACTCGGTAGGCGTGGCCAGCGGAGTTGGGTCGGCGGTGGATGCGTTTGGAGGAGACAAGGGAACGCAAGACGATATGGGTGACAGCGTAGCTGGCGGAGGGTTGGACAGTCGCAAGTCTATAGGACTGGCATTGATTGCTGGATATTTATTGATGTACCTCATTGACAAGATTCCCAACTCCTGGGACGGCTTGAGGACTATGCTCCGCCACGGCAGCGGACACAACCGGTTCAACGTGGGAATCGACATGAGCAGTCTGCGGTTCACCAGCCTTGGCAGTGGTACTGGTGCGGGCTCAGGTTCTGTGAGCGGCACTCGAGGCTCGGGTACAATAGAGAGAGGACTGGGCACAGGCGGCAGTGGTGGACACGGGCACAGCAACAGTGGTGAAGGAGAGACCAAATCAACCTCGACAGCTATCGGTCTCATTATCCACGCCGTGGCTGACGGAGTGGCCCTCGGAGCCTCTGTATCGACAGAATCGTCTGCTTTAGAAACAATCATCTTCCTGGCCATTATGATCCACAAGGCACCGGCCTCGTTCGGCCTCACCACCGTGCTGATTGGCAGCGGAGTCGAGCTGAACAAGGTGAAACGGGACCTCATTGCCTTCGCAGCTGCCGCACCGGTAGGCGCTATACTGACTTATTTCCTGATTAGCATTCTAGGCTCGAACGACAGCGAACTGATCCAGTGGTGGACGGGCGTGCTGCTCGTCTTCAGCGGCGGCACCTTCCTATACGTCGCGGTACATGCCATGAGCGAGCTCCACGACGCTAACTCGCCCATCAACACCTTAGAATATGGCCCGGCAGGAGGCCCTGGTCGCTCCGGGCCCGCAGGCGTTCCAATAGAACCGGGCATGGACCTGCTGCTCTCCTCCGTCGGCATGCTCATCCCTCTAATCACGTTTCTTGTTCCCGATGTCTAAAATACACAACTCAAACTCAGCTTCGTCGCGCGCTTCCAGGACGACGCCCCAAACCACTTCCAGCTCGCCGGCGCCGGGCCAGCCCCCGTGGCCCTAGGGTACGCCTCCGGCGGCCGGGGCGCTGCCCCGAACCCCGCTGCTCCTCTCGCTTCGCTCGAGTCGGGCCTCAGCCGGTGGCCCTGGGTAATGGGTGATGGTTCCGGCCGCCAGATCACAGTCCCGGACTTCGCCGCAGCTCTCGCTTCGCTCATTCGGTTTCCTCCAGGGCCTGCTACGGCTGCAGCTGCGCAGGAGAAGTACCGACGTTTAGGCGCTCTTTTCGTCAGGGAGCCCTCACGACCCATCCTTGAGCGCAGCAAGAGGAGCAGCGGGGTCCGGGGTCCAGGGCAGCGTCCTCGAGCGCAGCGAGAGGAGCCACGGGGTCCGGGGCAGTGCCCCGGCCGCCGGAGGCACACCCGCACCCCATGAAGAGAAGCGGAGCGATAAGGGCGGCAAGGGCGACAAGATCTCATGGAGCTCGGTCGGTTATGCAGTAGAGAGGGACCCTGCGCTTTTCCCGAAGAGAATCATCTACCCCGCATTAGCTAGACTGGATGGGGCTAGTGGGGAGACAAAGTGTGGGGTCGTCGAAGCCAGCCCGCATCGAAGGATGGCGGGCCGCCCATGATTCTGGCCGAGGTAGAGCCCTCAGCTGGAGCCGGCCGAAGCCATAGCCACGACTCGGCTGTCTTGTGTCGCCAAGGGCTTTGCGGACTTTGAATAGTCGAGGCGGGTTCGTGCAACGGGTGAGAAGCGAGTGGGTCGACGTGGTAGCAGGCTGCGCCCCGGGACACGGGAGGGGAGAGCACAGCATGGGATCTTCCATCATGAGCGTGAGCGGTCAAACCTTAATTTTTCCCCGCTGTGGGACAGCGCCCGCCAACGTCGTTGTGAGCGACAGATCAGATCTAAGACGGTTGAGAAGATCGAGATCAGCTTGAGACTTCCTCTCGGACGGAGTTTTTTTTTGAACGTCATTGATAGACCGGTTGCCGGTCGGCAGGCTGGCTGTTGAGGTGCACAGGAGTCCTTTGTGGCTAGCTGGCTGACGGGTTGGCGCTTCGCGTCGGGCGAGCCGGTAGTGGTCCGTGCTCAACCCCTTCAGGAGGCAAGGGGCTGGGCGCCTGGAGGTCCAACGGTGCTAGTATTTCTAGTGCCGGCCCTACCGGCCAGTATGGTGTCGCGTCGCTCTAGACAGACTTGGCAGGCGTTGGTGCGATCGAGAGATTAGACCAGATCTCTATAGCGAAATAGGAAAGCGACACGCTGCCGATACGCAGACGGCAGTGAGAGCGGCCAGCAGCAGGCGACAGCAGGTCGGCTGTCAGCGGCAGCCAGCAGATAACGGACGACGAGCGAAGACGCAAGTCAGCGACATACCAAAGCCCACGAAGCTTCTGAGCAGTCAGGGCACCCAGGACATTCAATAAACATGCTAGCTGCCTCAATCCTGCTGGACACAGATGTGGGGTGACACGCCTGAAACGCTTATTTGGCCTGTTATCTCGTTTTGGCGTTTTCTCCTTTCAGCATCTTACAGCAAGCAGTGTGGGGTGGCCAGGAATGGACGCGCGCGTCTGGCGGTCTTTTTCTGTTCGGCTGCTACGAGAAGGGCCATCTCGGCTCGACATGTCAAATTCACGAACACCATCAACTAGCAGTTGTTCTCTTTCTCACAAGTCTCCGCGGCCGGGGCGCTGCCCCGGTCCCGTGGCTCCTCTCGCTGCGCTCGAGGAGGTGCCGTGCTGGCAGGCCCAATCTGCGGTGCTGCTGCCGCTCCTTTCTCTCGTGCTTCTCCGGTGCTTCTGCTGCTCATGCCTCAGCAGCCGTTGCTGCTACTGCTGGTGCCCGCCGCTGCTGCTACTACTGCCTTGCTGGTTCTGCTCCTTCTCCTCCTAGCTATCTCAGCGCCGTGATGCTATGCTTGCCGGCCCAGTCTTGTCTTGCTGCTGTCGCACCCACATCCTCTGCCGATTATCTTCACAGGTAATATTTGGTCATGCATCTCGTGGTTTCGGGTCTGAGACACAGGCCGAGAAACGAGCCCTCCGCTGAAGCAGACTTGCTGCCTACTGCTTCGGGTTGGATCTTAATGCCCGCGTATTTAGTATAATCCGGAATAGAATCTCCGGCTGAGACTGTGACCGAGAGTGAAACCGAAACCGAACCGAAACAGAGAACCAGAAACCCCATCCGACTTAAGCGTAGCGAGAGGGGCAGCCGGTCCCGGGCAACGCCCCACCGCCTCGGCCACTCGTACCACCTCCCCAGTTAGATTTGTAACTGTATCTATCTATATCTATATCTAGATCTGCAGATATAAAAACGGCAGAGCAGGCACAATAAGATCATAATCAGATGAATATTAAGAGGGCAATAATGGGATAATATCAGGTAAAAACAGGTAAAAATGGGTAATAACAAGATAATAAATAACAAGATAATAACAAGATAATAAGAGGTATAATAATTGGGTGCCATACAAATATTATAGTGCCTATGCCACGCGCAGTCTGACAAACTGGGATATCAGCATATGAGACGCGACAGAACTATGCCATGAGCGTGTTAAGTCAGCTTAAGGGGTACAGGTACTAGCTAGTACTAAAGCTGTTCTAGAGCAGCTACTAGAACTGATGATATTTGGACTGCTGGAACTAAGCTCCTACTAAGCCCTAGTGCTTCTATTGTATTGAACTGGACTGTGCCGCTAACGCAGGTGGTGTCAGGCAGGTGCGCTTGCTCTTGCAGGTGCAATGGCAGCATCAGCCAATTTAAGCCCGCGTTCCAATGCTTCTCAGCTGAAGTCCAGCTGAGGCGCGTGCAACGATGCGCAGCTGGATCTAAACGCCTACAATTGAGCCAGTGGTCGACTGGTAACGAGCTTACAACTAACCTCCACTCCCCGGGGGAATAGCTCTCCTCGAGCGCTGCGAGAGGAGCAACGGGTCCGGGCAGAGCCCGACCGCCGGGGGCGCGGGGTCAGGCCACCGGCGGGGGGCCAGGTCGTTCGTTGCTTTTACGCATGTCTCAGCTCAGCCAGCTGGTGGTGCTGAGCTGTGCCGCCATGCTCTCATTTCGCGCGCATGCCTGGCAGCGGTCCAGCCGGGCTGAGAGGGAGCGAGACTGGAAGAGAGGGAGAGTACAAGAGAGGAGAGAGTGGACAAGATTGGAACGGAGCGAGAAAGTGTGGGTGGACGCCTCGGACGGGCGCTGCTCGCTTCGCTCGGGTAGGGCCGGTTTGGCCTATTCGTCAGAATAAAAGACATAGACCTTAATTATTGACTTTATCTCACCATTCTGAAACCCCTCTTCTTGGATTGCCCCCACCTGCCGTTCTCGACCTAGCTCACAGCGCATACATGCAGCTGATGCTTGCTTTTTCTCTGAGCCGATCATGCTCCTAGATCTAACGGGTTAAGAATATCACTAGCTAATTAAAGTAGTTGCGTCATGCAGGTATCGTCATGCAAGCGATCCTGTCGGGTCATTCACTTTTTCATACAACTCGCAGACCCAGGCCATCTGATGCTGCTGCGCTGCCGGTGTTTCTGTTTGGGCGCAGCTGCTTGGCTCTGCACCAGCGAGAGCTGTCCCTGGTCATCTGCAAACTCACTCGCTCGCTCTGTGGTTAATATAAATAATTCCCTAGATCCTGCATTATCGCAGAGGCTTGGCTGGTGTTTGTTTTTGCTTTCATTCCAGGCTGATTATTTTGATTTGATTTGATTTGATTGTTTAGATTTTGATTTTGATTTTGATCTGGTTTTGGTGATTTTGGTCCAGCTTGTACTTTTTATTTTCGGTGGTATTAGTTCTGCTCTGCTGCTCTCCTGTTTGGTATTCTCATTTGACACGTCCAACTTCTGCCAGCAATTATCAGTAGTAGGTTGTTCTCATCATCGTTCTTCTTCCTGATACCATTCCCCCTCCTTTTATCATTATGAGTCCCACGGCCTATCCGGAGCTGTCCACGCCCAGTGCAGACGTCGTCCGGACGTTCACCGCTTCGTCTCGGATGTCGTATGCGTCGTCTAACTCATCTATCCACTCGGACTCGTCCGATGGTCGACCGCTGCCCGAGGACTATGTCCTCAAGATCAAGCAGATGT
The DNA here is from genome assembly GCA_030580325.1 of Sugiyamaella sp. yHKS617. Classification (NCBI taxonomy): domain Eukaryota; kingdom Fungi; phylum Ascomycota; class Dipodascomycetes; order Dipodascales; family Trichomonascaceae; genus Sugiyamaella; species Sugiyamaella sp. yHKS617. The sequence continues at coordinate 9,301 of JAKTSR010000173.1, read as the reverse complement.
ATTCGCATATACTTGTCTACACAGGAGATGCGCCTAAGTCTACAATTCCCGGTCTGATGTCCACGAGGACCACCAAGAATTTTGACCACCAGGCTCAGAATGTTCTGAAATCTCATCTGGACAAGATATCTCCTGACAAGTTCAAGACAACTTATAGAAATCTTGTGCGTTGCGAGAACTTCGATATCATAATTCTTCGTTATTTGAAGAAGCGTAAATTCAATGTTATAAAGGCTCTGGCTCTCTTTGCTGATTTCATGGTCTGGAGAGTCAAGAACGGCATTGACGAACTCAACGAGGGTGGCGAAGAGGGCGCTCTGTCACGAGGAGACGATGGTTTCATTCTGCAGTATAAGATTGGCAAGGCCGTTATCAACAAGGGCAAAGATAAGGCAGGCCGTCCGCTAATAATAATCCGTGTGCGACGACACAATCCTAAAGCCCAGTCAGAAGCGTCGATGACACGCTTCATTATCAAGGTGTTTGAGGATGCCAAGCTGATAGTGCACGGGTTCAACGAGTCTGGCGCTGCTATTTTTGACATGACGGATTTCACCATCTCCAATATGGACTACCATGCTGTTCGCATGATTAATACCTGTTATAAGTTTTATGCCGGGTTGCTGGGCCATGTCTACATTTACAACGCTCCTGGAATCTTCCTGACTATCTGGAAAGCCATCAAGGTCTGGCTGGATCCTGGCCTTGTTGCCCGTGTCACATTCACCAAGGACCTGACGAAGCATATTACCCCAGACAACCTGCCCATGGACCTCAGTGGTTCTCAGACACACAAGTACGAGTACAAGCGTTATGTGCCCGGAGAGAACCGCAAGATGAAAGACATTGAGACCATCGACCGTCTACAGACTGCGCGAGGCGAGCTCTTCGACCTGCTTTCCGACCTCACGGTGTTGTGGATCAAGACCCCTGAAGATACCCAACTCACCCACCAGCTGGCCAAACAGCGTGCTCTAGTGCTGGACGACCTGCGCCGCAACTACTACCAGCTGGACCCCTACGTCCGGGGCCGCGGCATCTACGATCGCGACGGTACCAACGCATTCCTTGTGCCCGAATTGTCCGAGGGTTATGCCGAGTCCGCCGCCGCTGGCATCACCACCTCGCAAAGCGCATCCTCCATCATCAGCGCCACCACCTCTCCCCAACCGCCCTCGCCCCGCTCTTCACTCCCGTCCAAGAACATGCACACCAAAGTCTCACTCGTACCCCTAATTGTTTAAAGTGTCCTTCGCCTGCCTCCTCCCTCCCATACCAGCTCCTGTCTCCACTATTCTCTTAATTCCTCTTCTCCACTTTTATCTCCCCATTCCTCTCTAATGACGTTACGTATATACTTTTTGGGTTAATTAATTGGTTCTTTCTGTCGCTGCACCGGCCCTGGTCACGCCTCCGGCGGCCGGAGCCCTGCCCCGGAGCCCTGCCCCGGACCCCGCTGCTCCTCGAGCGGAGCGAGAGGAGATCCCCGACTTCCTCGATTCGCTATCGCTAAGCTGACCGGGTACGCTGCCACGAACCCCGCTAGTCCTCTCGGTTCGCTGGGGACGTCGAAGTAAAGCCCATACGGGGACCCGCCAGCCCTCTCGCTGCACTCGAGGAGCCACGGGGTCTGGAGCGTGGACCGAGGCGCCCCAACAGATCCAGTACTTTCTCGAGGAGGAGACGGGCTGCTGCAGGACTCGATTGCATGGCGGGCGGTTGTCGTCGATCGAGGTAGTATAAGCTTTATGACTATAGAATGCATCCGGACAGGCGTACGTACGTCTCAAGCTTAACTTAAAGCTCGGAGACTAATGAATTACAGTTTACAGTTGACACAAACGGTCTCTAGCTTTGCGCTTCGGCGAATTAATCGGGGCGCCCGCCCGAGCCAATTTTGTTTTGTGGATAAAAACTAGATTAAATTCGAAGCGGACACTGCACAGTAGGCACATTCGACGTCGGCCCGTGCCCCAACTGATCTGGCTAAGGTTTCGTTCATATTAGATCTGGAGATCTGGACAGGTCTGGCAGCGCCGGCTTCCGGCCTGATTTTTCTAGGCGTCGGGTGCTCAGCCTAAGTATGTCGCACTCACCTACACGCGCGTGAGTTGCACTGAACAATGGCTGCAGAGTTCGGAACATTGCTCGCCACATTGCTCCCAGATCCACTCACGCATGACATATGAATCACCAGATCCACTTCTACTGGTCAGCCTCCGGCGGCCGGGACGCTGCCCAAGACACCGCTGTGACACCGCAGTGACACCGCTGTGCTGGCTTCGCTAGCGCTGTTCCCGGGGTTCAACTGAGACTGGCCAAGAGCTCGCGAAGCGAGCAAGCGGGGTCCGGGGCGCGCTCCGGCCGTCGGAGGCCCGGCGACTGGCAGCGTAGCGAGAGACGACCCCGACGTTTCCGGGAGCCCGTGGCAACACCGGCCCTGTCCCCTGCTTCGATCAGATCACACGCAATATGTCCTGCCTGCTATTAATAAAATTAATTTCTTTCAGATCTAGGGCACAGCGCATTGTTCTAGGATAGGCGCTCCACGTCCTGCGAGGATCGGCCAGGACGCGACCTTGAAACGAGCGATCAGCATCTACTATGCAGGGGGCAGGCTGGTTCGCAGCTGGCGAACGCGTCCTAATCACCCCACGGTCTCAGTTCCTGGCAGCTAGCGGGACTCTCGCTCGGGCTCCGCCGGGTCAGGGGCTGCCTCCGGCAGCTGGGGCACTGCCCCAGACCCCGTAGCTCCTGCTGCGCAGGAGGCTGCTCCCGGCACGAACAGCCACGCGGGGTCTGTAACGAGATGACCTGGGCTCCTTCGCCACCAAGTCACCCGGAATTTATCCGTATGCCAATTGCCAATGCAATTGACGGCCGGCCCATCGACTAAGCTGGAACATAATGAGCCTCGCCGGCGACGCTGCGCTCTGTTTCATGCCGTGCAGCTGCTGTCCAGCGAGCGACGTGAAACTTAACAGAATGAATGATATCGATTCTTCGCTCCAACTGAGACCCACTCGAAACAACTCGATACCGCCATCAAAGAGCCCTGATTCACAATCCTGTTTCGGGGCCTGTCCCTATCTCGGGCACTTTGCAGCTCCGGGCAGGGCCGGACATGCCTCCAGCGGCCGGGGAGTTGCCCCGGACCCTACTGCTCGCTTTGCTCGGGAATGCCTCGTGCCCGCTTGGCTGAGTTAGTTAGCCACCGTACCAGCCACAGAACCACTCCTCGGGTGATCCCAGACCCTGCATGCCCTCCTCTGAAAGCGAATTAAGCAATGCTCAACGCTCCTCAAGCGCAGCGGAGCCGCAGAGTCCGGGGAGCGCCCTGGCCTTCCGCGGACAGCCAGCCCGACCCTGAATTGCCCCCTCGCATCCAGACTGCAGTCGTGGATGCTGACACGCGACTCCCGTGAAACCCTCCCGGCGGAATGGCTCTCCTCGAGCGCAGCGAGAGGAGCTGTGGGGTTCGGGGCAGCGCCCCGGCCGCCGGAGGCGCACCGATTCCCCCTGATTGGAATTGCGCCCAACCCTGTCGATCCCGGCAGCTGAATGGCGCGCAGGCGGCTACGAGCTGGAGGTTCTTGTAAGGTTGATATGGCGAAGCTGGAGATTCATCAACAGATCAGCCGGCACAGACAGCCATTGATTGCGACAAAGCCCTTCGCAGATGTCGTCCCAGGTGCCCGAGGACGCGCGTGCACGTCTGCGGCCGTTTGGAATCTTGTAAGTGAGCTGCCCATGGTCGGGGGCTTGAGCGGGGTTGCCTCCGACGGCTGGGGCGCTGCCCCAGACCCTGTGGCTCGTTTCGCTGCACTCGAGGAGGGCCAGTCCGCCAGGAGATGGAGGCTGGGGTTTGGAGCACTCGCTGGACACCCGTGTGGATCCTGTTACGGACCCACCCAAGTTACCCGTTATAATGGCCCGCCACGGAGTCTGGGGCAGCGCCCAGCCGCCGGAGACCAACATATGGCCGGCGGGAGGCAGGCGGCTAACAGGGGCAGTTTTGAGAGGTCGCTGCACGACCTGATTCGCGGGATCCGGGCGTCGAAGGACCCGGCTGCGAGAGAGGCATATATCAAGGACGCGCTGGCGGACTGCCGGACTGAAGCGCGGTCCCCGGACATGGACACGAAGACCATGGCAATTATGAAGCTGACGTATCTCGAGATGTACGGCAACGACATGTCGTGGGCCAGCTTCCATGTGCTGGAGGTGATGAGCAGTGCCAAGTTCCAGCAAAAGCGTGTGGGGTATCTGGCGGCGGCTCAGAGTTTCCGGGCCAACACAGACGTGCTGATGCTGACCACGAACCTGCTGAAGAAGGATCTCGGCTCGGCCAACCCGCTGGAGGTGTCTATCTCACTGAGCGCGGCGGCGTCCATTGTCACGCCGTCGCTGGCCCATGACCTATCGCCGGATATCTTGAAAATGCTCAACCACTCGCGCCCGTATATCAGGAAGAAGGCCGTGCTGGCCATGTATAAAGTGTTTTTGCAGTACCCCGAGGCGCTACCGGCTGCGTTTCCTAGGCTCAAGGACAAGCTCGAGGACCCCGATGCTTCGGTAGTTTCAGCCACGGTCAATGTCATCTGTGAGCTTGCCAAACAGACCAGCGGTACAGGAAGCGAGATCACGAAAACTTACTTGTCGCTAGCCCCCCAACTCTACGAGTTGCTGACTACGTCGAAGAATAACTGGATGCTTATCAAAATCCTTAAGCTATTTTCTGCCCTGGCGCCCACCGAACCAAGACTGAAACCGAAACTGCTGCCTCCTATCATCCAGCTCATGACCAGCACCACTGCCATGTCGCTGTTGTACGAATGCATCAACTGTATCGTCAGCGGCGATATGCTGGATGAGGACGATTACGAGGTGGCCGAGCTGTGTGTCAGTAAACTGCGCACGTTTCTTGAAGAGCGAGACCAGAATCTGAAGTACGTTGGGCTGCTGGCGCTGGGCAAGATCGTTAAAAAGCATCCTCAATTCGTTCTTAACCTGCAGGACGTGATTCTGGACTGTGCCGACGACAAAGATCTGACTATTCGAGACTGTGTTCTGGACCTCATTCCAGGCATTATCACCGAAAATAACATTTACTATATCGTCAACAAGCTCATGGACCAACTGCGAGCTTCGAACGGTATCCTGGCCAGCGATTCGCCGGAAAAGAGCGGTTCCGGTAGCTCGGTAGAAGACAACCACAACTCGCGCATTATTAGTAGAATCATTGACGTTTGCTCCAAGGATACATATAATCTGCTGCCCGACTTCGAATGGTACACCACGATTCTCGTGGAACTGGTCCAGCTCGGCACCGACGACGTGGGCACGCGAATCGGCGACCAGCTGCGCAATATCGCCATTAGGGTCAAGAGCATGAGAAGCGTCATTGTAGAGGCGTCGGTGCGACTGCTGATGAACTACCAGCTCATGAAACACATGCCGTCAGTGGTCAAATACGCTGTCTGGATTGTTGGCGAGTACGCAAGTCTTGTGCCCACCGTGCACGAGCTGCTAGACCAGCTCATCGCTAGTCGTTATGGCGATGAAGAGGCCGAAACAGGCTATGGCAGCAGCAATTTCGGGGAATTTGCTAATTTTGGAACCATTGGAATGGGTACCAGCAGCGGTGCTCTTACCGGTACTGGCAGTGCTGCTGCCTCTGGGTCTGGTTCTAGCACCAATGGCGCTAAGACTGGTCCCTCGGGCTCTGGCTCCGGAAGCGCTCAGTTTGGAACAGTAGAAACATGTATCCAAGCATCTGTCAAGATATACTCGCTGTGGGCGGGCCAAGCTACCTGGACGCCTGGCTTCCACGCGCAGGTGGTCGAGATGACGAACAAGCTGATTGCGTACCTTGAACGCTATTCGACTGCTATGTCGTACGAAGTACAGGAGCGAGCAGTAGGTTTCCTAGAACTACTCAAAGTGGCCAAAGAAGCACTTGAGCAGCTCCCGGATACTAGCGACACACCTCCTCTTCTTCTCACACTGGCTATTCCGTCTATGTTTAACGGCTATGAACTGAACCCCGTGGCACAAAACTCGCAGCGGAAGATTGCTCTTCCCGACGACCTCGATCTCGACACTGAGATATATCCCGCATACCCATTATCTGACATTGAAGACAGCTACGACATCGATGACGAGTCGGCCACACTTGTGGACCATAGCGGAGCATCTTTGGTTGTTGAAGAGCCCCAATTGACGGAGCAGGAGTTGGAGCGCAAGCGACTCGAGCGAATGGAACGACAAAGAGACGACCCGTTTTACATCCCCATTTCATCAGGAAATCAGACCCCCGTCAACGACTCACGGCCCAGCACCCCCACGCTCGGCGCTGGCCCTGCATCCAACAGCAGCCAGACGGGAAGCTTCCCGCCAGGCAGCGGCACTGGCAATTATATGGCGCCATCGCAGTCGTCGAAATACTGGCCTCCTCCAAGGAAAACAAAAGTGGAAATCATCCAAGACGAGAAAATCGACGGTGTCGATGACGACGATGAAAAGCTGGCGGCCGCTCCTACTAAGACCAAGTCCGCCAAATCGAGATCCAAACCACTGCTGAAAATCGAGAGTAGACTCAGCGCGCTGGACCTCAATCCAAGCACGGCGTCTCGAGACGAGCAGGCCGCCACGCTCGAAGTGCAGAAACTGCGCCAGCAGCTGCTCACCAGCGCTGCCGGCCCCTCGAACGACGTGCTCGTCACCCACAAAAAAATCAAGAAAAAGAAGCCCAAGGACACGGCCTCGACGACCGGCGAGCCCGCCGACGCCGCTCCCAAGAAAAAGAAAAAGAAAAAGGTCAAGCCTCAACACGACGAACCAGCTACCCAAGTGTACTAATAAACGCTGCCTCGACCGCGAGTCCCCGTGCGCCTCCGGCAGCTGGGGCGCTGCTCCAGACCCCGTGGCAGCTCTCACTACCCTTCCCCATGTGCCTCCGGCAGCTGGGGCGCCGCCCCAGACCCCGTGGCTCCTCTTCGCTGCGCTCGAGGAGGGCCACTCCCGACGGCGAGTCCGTTCAGGGGCTGTCCATCCGCTGGTCAATGGCCGCTCGCGAAGCGAGCACAGCGGGGTCCGGGGCAGCGCCCCGGCCGCCGGAGGCGCGTCCGCTGACCGGAGGAAGCCCGTCCTCCGCTGGCGGGTGGCCGCTTACAGAGCGAGCACAACGGGGTCTGGGGCAGCGCCCCGCTGGTGTAACGGCCGGCCTTATCGCAGTTAAGGTTGCATGCGTCGCTTGATAGCGGCAAGGGCAGTGAGCAGGACGAGGGCTAGGGCCGACGCCAAAGAGACGCCTGAAGACGCCACTGCGACGCGGTAGGCAGGAGAGTCACAGGGAAGGGGACTTGACGTGCCAGGCCCTTGGAAGCGAGCGTTGTGAGCTCTGGGTTTTTACGTCGAATTTTGCTGGTGATTGTGCAGTTGTGAGATGCCCAACTACGGCGACCAGCACCAGTTGTCCGGGTCTCGCTATGGCACCGGCAGTGGCTACGGCAATGGTTACGGCAACGGCAACGGCAATCGAGCCGGTACCAACTCGGGTTGTACCAGCAGTTCAAACGGCAACGGCGGTGGTCCTGGCGTGGTCAATGGGAGCGCATTCTCGGCCAAGGAAACGAGCAGCATCCGCCAGCAGCTGGGCAGACAACTGGGTCCGGAGTATATCTCGCACCGGCCCAGTGGAGGAGGCTTGAAAGTGCCCTACTTAGAGGGCTGGAAGGTCATTAACCTGGCGAACGAGGTTTTTGGTTTCAATGGATGGAGCTCGGAGATAATAAACCACGAGATTGATTACTGCGACGAGGTCAAGGACGGGAGAATCAATCTCGGCATGTCGGCTCGAATCCGAGTCACCCTGCGAGACGGCACTTACAGGGAAGATGTTGGCTATGGCCAGGTCGAGAATGCTCGTGGAAAAGGTATGGCCTTTGATAAGTGCAAAAAAGAGGCCACCACTGATGGCCTCAAGCGTGCTTTGCGACTGTTTGGAAACGCGCTTGGAAACTGTCTGTACGACAGTGCCTACAACAGAAACATTGCTCGTGTCAAGGTGCCCATGCCTCCCTTTGACGAGAGCCAGTTGATTCGTCGACCCGAAATCGTGGCCATGCAGGAAGCAGCAGCTGCTGCGAAGGCTGCGCGCGAAGAGGCTGCTGAGCTCGAAGAGCTGGCCGCGCTCCAAACCGCTCTTAAGGCCAATGCTGTCAAAACCTCCACACCCCAAACGAGCTCTGCTGCCTCTGCTAAGCATCTAACAGCCGCTAAAAACCTGTCGTCCTCGACATCGACTGTCACCACCGTCGCTGGCAGAAGTACAAACACAAATACAAACACAGGCTCAAACACAAGCACAAGCGCAAATACAAACACAAAGACCAACACAAGCACGGGCATAAGCACAAGCAAAAACGCAGCTATAAGCACTACTTCTGGTACCAGTGCTGTCGTTGCCACTGCCACTGGTGGCACAGTCGGTCAACAACAGCCCAGTCTGCCACCACCACTCCCTACAGGCCTTTTTGCCCTTGCTACCAGCGACTTCGAGCCCCCAGTGTACCTTGACTCGGACGACATGTTCGACGACCACGAATTCGCCGAAATCGACGGCCTGCCCTATATCGCGCCAGCAGGAGCCCTCTCCAACAGCGAGGTCACCATTGCTGGCCCCGACAAGGCGGCCAACGCCACCGCCGACACCACCGCCAACATTGCAGACACCACCGGCGATATCTCGGGCACCACCGCCAACACCACCGCCAACATCACCGCGGACACGCCTGGAGAGCCCAACGCGAAGGCCAGTAAGGCCTCCCAAGAGCACAACGCTACGCCCGTCAAGTTCTTCTCCGCACGCGCTGCCCTCGCTGTGCAGAACGATATAGTCCCCGAAAACAGCCAGTTTGACGTGTCGTTCCAGTCGCCCTCTCTGAGGCGCACCGTGCCCAACAAATCCGTGCCCATCAAGAAAGCCACTGCCGGCTCGCCGCCCGTGCGCACCAGCCACGACGACTCGGGTCCCGAGGTCCGCAAGCGCCCCAGGACCGACCACTAGCCTTCCTGTTATTTATTCTCGGCTTCAATCTTAGCTCTCTCTTCATGCGCCGGCCCTCGCGCCTCCGGCGGCCGGGGCGCTGCCCCGGACCCCGTGGCTCCTCTCGCTCCGCTCGAGTCGAACCCCACCATCGGGCCAGCGCTGGCTGGTCGGTCGGCCTGAGCCGGCCGCGCTGCCCCGGACCCCGCTGCTCCTTTCGCTCCGCTCGAGTCGAACCCCACCACTATGGGT
>JAKTSR010000172.1:0-27907 GCA_030580325.1 Sugiyamaella sp. yHKS617 | reverse complement strand
GCGGGGCCCGACTGGCCGTTGCTAGCTGGGGTGCCGCCGACGCCGCCGCCTTGACGTATGTCGGGAGCGACGCGCGTCTTAGGTCTCCGGTGGTCTACACTGCTATCCTGTGCTGCGAAGTACTAGCTGGCTGAGGGATAGCCACAGAACCCTGGGGGTGGCTCTCCTCGAGCGGAGCGAGAGGAGCAGCGGGGTCCGGGGCGACGCCCCGGCCCCCGGAGGCAGCCCCCCTGAACGCGTCAGAGCCAGAGCGCGTGTATGCACTTCTGACAACCGCTGCTGCATGTGATTCAATCAAGCCTAGCAGATTGCGTGTAGGCTCAGAGTCTAACCTTAATCCTCGCTGTACCAACTAGGCTTAAAGGGGTGAAAATATTATTTCCCTGAAAAGGGGTGCGCCTGGCAAGTTGGCCCGTCGGCTGGTGAAATGAGGGTGAGCAGGTACGTGAGATCGGTGCGGCAGGCGAGCGCGGGCCCGTAGCCCGTAGCTAGGCAGGTTGGCAGCCGCTAAGCTGTGCTCAGCAGGCAATAGACCGCAGCCACACCGACTGTGAAAAGTCGTTGTCGTCGAGCGTCAGGCAGGCGCCGCAGGCTGTGAATACACTTGCATCAGCCAAATAATAAATAATAGAAGTACCCCAAAATACATCACGTACGTGCCGACAGTTCATTCACGTAAGCCCACCGCACGTCACTCACTCTGCCCCCGTTCTTTGGGAAGCCTGACCTTAGTTGGCATCCAGTAACCATCAGTCAGCAACAGCAACAGCAACAGCAAGGACAACCAGGAGCCAGATCCAGGAGTCAGGAGCCAGGAACCAGGAACCAGGTCAGCCAGCTTCCACTAACCAAGAATTAGGCGGCGTCCGGTAGCCAGGAACTAGCGTGAACGGGAGCGTACACGCGAAAGAAACAAAATATAGTAGAATTGGCCTTAGAGCTTGCAAAAAAGGATCAGAAGCACCAGGTTCGAAGAGGCAATCAAGGGATAGCGTGAAATCTAAACCTTCGGGCTGGTGAAAAAGCAAAAATAAGAGCCAAAGTCAAAGTTTATCGATAACAGTCACAGTAACCAAGTACAGTACAGGACATCGGTCGAGCTTCAAGGCCAGGAGCAGACGAGTTGACGAGTTGACCGAGCATTAGGCCGAGCATTATTCAGATTTGAACTGACTGATTTCACCGAGTGGACTGAGTGGTGTGAGCGCGATAGTAAGTGAGAGCTGGGATTCCCGAGAGCCACATCCAGTGTGAAAGTGACGAGTGACTAGTGTCGAGTGACCAGCGACAAGCAGTGGCCAACTTATCCTTGCTAGTGTATTAGTTGTGAGTGAAGGCTTGTGGCGAGAAAGAGAACAAATCTGAGTAAGGCAGGGTTTCGGTCTGACTAAGGGGTTCAGAGCATGAGCAGGTCTCTTAGTTCTCAGTTCTCAGTTCTCAGTTCTCAGATCTCAGATCTCAGATCTCAGTTCTCAGTTCTCAGTTCTCAGATCTCAGTTCTTACCTCTCTTGCTGTTACAAGTCGCTGGTTGTCCAGTGGGTTCGTTTGGATTGGTTGAGGTCGTACTAACAAGCACGGCAGTAAACCAGTAAACCGTTTTGCTATTAGAGAGCGCAAAACAGAAACGCCTCATTTCGACTGACCTGAGCTTTGTCGCGGATAACGACTGTTCGATTTGTGTCTCTCTTTTCACTTTGGGTACCCAAGCATTACTTTGGGAACTCATGAGCATCGCCACCAGCACTTGACTACTTATATTGTACGTTCTATTCTGTTCTGGTACCTGGGGCGACTCTGCCATCTCCTTCTTACTTATAGACTGCGCTCTCGACTTGTAATTCTACGACACTCATACCAACAGTCTCTCGCTCAGCACCGCAGCGACCCGTCGACGCGCCTATATACCAGTACAATCCAGTTCGGGCTACTACCGACACGCGCCACTTTCGCACAGACAGTCTACGAATGAGCCTGTAGCCGAAACCACCTACCGCAGCACGACCGTACACAGATCCATACACGGACCAATATCCTCAAGAGGGTTACGACCGCAGCCAACCACGCAAACGGACTGCTCGACACTCAGTACGTTGCCGGTCCGCCTCACGTTCATCCAGTCGCTCATTCGCCCCACCATACCAGTCGTTGCCTGCCATCATGACTGTGCCAGAGCCCTCGCGCAATTCCATCGTCGCCGACGACGACGAAACCATCACATGCCGTCGCTGCAACCTAGTAAGTCTCCCCCAGCCACAACCGCACCCGCGACCAAACACTAACCCACTCCAGATACTCGAAGAGGGACGAGCCTTTGAATTGGGTAGGTACTTCCCCAGAATAACCGTGTGCCTCCGGCAGCTGGGGCGCTGTCCCAGACCCCGTAGCGCTCGCTGCGCGAGCAGCCCTTCTCGAGATGGCCTCCACGAGCGCGGCCGGGGGCGAGACTGGACGCGTGCGTACTAACAGGAGTAGGAGGTAACAGGTGGCATGTGGAGTGTTTCCGGTGCTCGACATGTGACGAGCAGCTGGACGCGGACACAAATTTGCTGGTACTGGCCAACGGCGACTTGATATGCAACAACTGCTCGTATCACTGCAATATCTGTAAGAAGAAGATAGAGGATCTGGCTATTCTGACAGGCGACCAGGCCTTTTGCTCGAGCTGTTTTGTGTGCCGCAATTGCAAGAAAAAGATCAGTGATCTCAAATACGCTCGCACGTCGCAGGGAATTTTCTGTATGTCATGTCATGACATGATGCTGGCCAAGAAGAAGCGGAGCGCTGCCAGGCGCGAGAAGGCGGCAGCAGCAGCAGCAGCGGCGGCGGCCGCCGCCGCTGCTGCTGCCGGTACTCCTACCCCTGGATCGGGGAGCTCCAATGTATCTCCTGGTTCTGCGGGGCCGCTCTCTGCCAGCGCTGGGGGAACGGTCATAAATGGCAATGGTGCTAGTGCTGGTCTTGGTGGCAGTAATAGCGTTGCCAACGAGCTGTATAGTGGTAACACTTCTGGCCATTCGCACTCGCACTCGCATTCGCATTCGCATTCACATTCACCTTCGCAGAGCCATGGACACAGCCATAGCCATTCACATTCCAGCCTGCACCATTCGCAGAACTATAAAAAGAGCTCGCTATCACAGGCGTTTCCTGAAATGGGTCGACTGCCCTCGTCTTCGTCAATCCAGTCCATCGATGGTCTGAAGGCACAACAGCATAACAACAGACTGTCCTCTATTCAGTACAACAAAGACAAGTCCCTGCCTCAGATTCCTGTCGAAACACCCTCAAATACCGTGTCAAATACCGTGTCTTCGAACGCCCCTCCCCTCCCAAATTCTTCTGGTACATTTTCCGAGAAGCCGCCAACGCCTCCGCCACCGTTCTACCAAACTAAGGGCCAGGGAGTACCGCATTCACGAGGCAGCCAATTATCAACAAGTTCATCTCTGTCGTCTCTGAAAGAAAAGGCTGCCCCCAGCTCCAATACCTCACGGTCCAGCGGCCATGGCCACTCCAGTAGCATTGGAAGCGCGCGGTCGAATCCTCGGCCAATGTCCATTGCTAGTGCGCCTCGAAGTGACAAATCACACACACAATCGCAGTTCGGCTCCCTAGGCTCCCTAGGATCTACTGGAGCACTTAGTTTAGATGATTACTTCTCTCCCGCATCCCCTGATTCGGGGTTTGTGCCGATTCGGCTCGACACCTCGTCCTTGCCGCTTAATCCACTGGAAATCACCGGGGTCGCCAGCCCGGGTGAAGATTCTGGGGCCAACCAACAGGATTCACCCAGTAATAGCCATCTGCCTCAAGATCACACAAAAAGAAAGCATGTCAACGGCAATGTTAGAAAGTCCATGCTCCCTGCCAAATCTTCTTCTTCCATTTCAAGCAGTGACACTGCATCTATAAACGACTCGTCACTGCCCCAGCCATCCACGCTCCAACCTGCGCATCTACAAGTGCTCGCCCAGCAACAACAGACTTCAGAGAAAAATCACAAGTCCGTTGAAGGGTACCATGAACCACCGCACGAATCAGTCTCACCACGGAATGCTATCTATTTAAGCGATTCCGCTCTCCCTTCAAGCTGGTCTTTGGGAGAGTATACCACTGATGATACTGAAAACACTGCTACGACTTCACCAGAAATCCCCTCGCCTAACGAATATCTGGCCAAGTCTCGGTTTGATGAAGACTCTGTAAGGCAGTCCAGGTCAACCCTTCGTCCTGACGTGGTTGTCCCTGACAGGTCTGCTCTGAGATCCATCTCCCCTCGTCCTCCGTCGTCAGATGCGAGAAACGCGAGTCCTAGCTCAGCGCTCCGCCAACAGCAGCAGCTGCTACAGACCCTGGAAAGCCATCAACATAGACCTGCTAGTCCCAGAAGCCATGGCAATACCGAATTGCCAGTGACGCCGAAATCGTCGGGCAACGATTCATATTCTTCAATTGCTGATGCCTACGAGAACTCGTCTCAGACTATCACGCCACGCAACAATCTGCCTCCAAGACTTTCACTCAATAGACTGTCGCCAGCCGCTTCTCCAGCAGTTTCACCGCCTGCATTGGCTTCGATCCCTACTTCGTCGTCTCCTCTGCTGTCTGTATCTTTAGATGAGTACCCGACCATCGACTCGTTTGTGCCTGGCTTGGTATCTCCCAGTTCTGGCTCTGTTGGCTCGTCCCCCGTCATTGGCCATAGACGTTCTCTGAGTGACTCACGTCGTCCTCGACGATTGCCAGTTGCTCTTGAAGCTGCAGCTGATATTACTGATAGTGCTACAGGCAACTCTGCTCTTGTGACTCCACCAGTGATTATCACGTCGAACGTTGATAGCCTCACTAGAGAACTTGTACAGGCGAACAAGCGCATCGCTGAGCTCGAGAGACAATTAAAGGAAAAAGATGAAGCTGGAGCAGCAGCTGCTCCCCAGTTGCAGAATCTGGAATCTGATATTCAGGAGAAGCGGAAGACTATAGCTGGTTTAGAAGCGCATGGTGAAGTAGTGAGAAAGGAAATTCTCGTCCTTGAAAATGCTATAGACGCTGGTACAGTTGAATCACAAAGCCAGCTACTAGACGAGTTCTCGAGCGAGCTTGCCACAATGAAATCCTCACTGATGGCTGAGATCACTGAACTTGTTATCCAGCGAGACAATTTGAAAGCTGAAAACGCCAAATTAACGGTGATACGGGATAAAGCTGTCGAAGAAAGCAGTCTTCTTAATATTAAAAACTCACAGCTGGCTGATATGAATAATGAACTGTCGAAGCAAATGATTGATAAGTTTGGTCCTTACGCCTTCCCCCGAGGTGACACACACAAGCCTCCATCTAATTCCTCCACAGTTCGTCGTAAAGAGGTACCTCCGTCTCCTGCCAAGAACCTAAAGGTGGAGATCCCCCCACGAGATAGCAATCGCGAGCTTGGAACTTTTGAAGAACCAATGGTGACTGTACTTGATGCTGGCCAAGTGGTGGATACTCGCAAAGATAGAGTCACTGCTCGAAGGTTTTGGAAACGTCCCGGCGCTGTAGTGGCCAAAGGTCTGAACAAAGTGTTTGCGAATGATTTTGAGGCTGGACCCGAATTCTATGAAGGAAATAATTCCAGTACAGACGGAAATATTAGCAATAGTGGATCCTCGACATCTACTGCGACTACAACAACGAAAAATTCAAGAAACGGATGGTTCAAAAACAGTGAGTCGTCAGGCGGCAGTGCTATTGCTGCAGTTGCTCTTGCTGCGACTGCTACTCTAGGTCAGCCTGCTGGTAACAATGCTCAGATTAGAGGCTCTAGTTCGTCCTTGTCTTCTGGTTCTACAGTTGTTGGGAACCATGCTAATGGTGGATCAAATCCGAATGTTTCTGCTAATGAGCCTGTATTGATGGGGGCCTCGATTGAATGGCGGGTGGCGTTCGAGGGCAATAAAGTGCCTATCATCGTTACACGTTGTATAGAAGAGGTTGAGAAGCGCGGAATGACTTTTGAAGGTATTTATCGAAAATCAGGTGCCAAGTCTCAAGTGACTGCTATTGAGGAAGCTTTTGCCAAATCTACTGAAGGTGATTTCAACGAAGAACTTGCTGGCGATATCAGTGGTGTCACAAGTGCACTAAAACAGTATCTTCGTTATCTTCCAGTACCGTTGATCACGTTTGATGCCTATGATGAGTTTATCAAGGTATCGTCTAATGGAGGTTCTGAAGAGGCCAAAACTGCCTCGATGCGGTCTGTTATCAGTTCACTACCACCGTCACACCGTGACTGCCTTGAAGCGGTTGTCTGTCATCTGGCCAAAGTATCACAATATTCTGCTCAGAACCTCATGACCACAAAGAATATGGCGGTCGTATTCGCACCTACACTTGCACGGGATCTGACGGGCCAGCGTGAGATTCTGGATATGCAAGCTCGTAATGACTGTACTCAGCTCCTGATAGAAAACTGCAACAGCATTTTTAATTCCAGTTTCTAATTAGATTCACCTTCATGTATATTTTATCATTAGGCTGTTTAAGCATCAATTAATTATGAATGTATATTAGTTCTAGCGCCTGTATGTCAGGTGAGGTGTTCTACGCATGAGTAGTCTATGGCCAAATTGTGAAGACTTTTGACCCTAGCGGTCTCTCCTTCCCCTGTCCATTTTTAATGTACGTTCTACGAAATTCCTCAATTATAAATAATCAATAACAATTATACTTTCTTTTCTCTTACTCATAGAGGATTCAAAATTGCCATTTCACTTATCGTCCTCTTGATCCTTGGGTCGAGGGTCACGGCAAAGGTACGCCAGCTGTGCCTCGTCCCTTATTATCTTTCCTATATTAAATGGATTGTGGCACAAAAATACTGTCGCTGCTTACGGTTGTCGCACAGGGAGCCTCTACAGCTTTCAAGCAAAACAATTGTCAACCAAATGTTCGTCTTATAGCATCCATGTGTATAACAAATGTTCATACATTTAAAACTTGAAAGTCACCATATTCTGAGCCATACGTTCATAGCCATACGTTTATAGTAGTGCTGAGACGAAAACATCTCGTATCATCTCATTGGTATACTTAAAACTAGCTTAGGTCTGATCATGACAGCATGAGATATGCCCTGGCCGCCGGTTCAATTCCATCACCTAGAACCAGGGAGCAAATAAATAAATAAATAGACTCAAAGTGCCTCGATCTGGTTATCTCTACGCTGCGACTCTTTAATCTCACGCTGTCTACGGATATCAGCGCGTCGGGCAAGTTGCTCATTAGGCACTAGATGATTGGCGGAGAAAAAGTGCTGGCAAGCCGATACCGGACACTTGATGCTGTTGGCACCTGTGGCGTTCGTCTGCTCCGATATCACCAGCATGATAGCAGCTTTAGAGAAGCTGTGATTACACACTTTGCTGGTGACCGGGTCGTCAAAGTATTGCTTGGTTAGGGGGCACTTGTACGAGATAACAGCACGCGCCTCGACCAAATCGTCATCATCGTTGTCATCATAATATGATTCTATCGCAGGCATCTCTTCACTGGCATCGTGATTCACGTTGAAGATGGTCTTACGGAACTTTTTA
The DNA here is from genome assembly GCA_030580325.1 of Sugiyamaella sp. yHKS617. Taxonomy (NCBI): domain Eukaryota; kingdom Fungi; phylum Ascomycota; class Dipodascomycetes; order Dipodascales; family Trichomonascaceae; genus Sugiyamaella; species Sugiyamaella sp. yHKS617. Next base: position 20,329 of record JAKTSR010000172.1, on the reverse strand, counting down.
TAAGGAGCTTGGAGATAGGGGGGCTCAAAGCGCGTGGACTGCGGCTGTGATTCAAATTGCTCTATTCTTACTTCATACTTTTCACGCATAACTTCATCCATGGGTCTTGCCTGGCTCAATTTGGCAACGTTTTCTACATTCAGTACGGTGCCAGCAGGTAGCTTCTTGGATTGGACGTATCGCGATGCGTCATCCACAGACCGAGCCATGAACTGTGATCTTTCTGCTACTGCCAGTGTTTGTTTGAATGCTTGGTCAATGCTATTGATGAGCATAGAGTACTTTTCCTCCTTTGCTTTGTCCGCTTGGAAATATTCACTGATTTTCTGATGGTCCTCATCCACAAGCTCCTCGTCAGAGTACAAGGCACGAATTCCCTCAAGCAGTTTGGCCGACTCTTCCAGCTTCTGTTGTGTTTGAGTAATACTGTTTCGAAATTCAACCGGTGCATTATAACCCATGAATTTGTTGGCGAAGCCTGGGGGGTACAAGATGACGTTTCCATTATCGACATATTCTACTTCATCCGGTTCGTCTTCAGGGTCCACTTGTGTGCGTCGAGCCCGACGCCTTTGATTGGAGGTATCTTCGTCTTCTTTTTCTTCATCTTCATATGATACCTCTTCGTCTTCTACTTCTTGTCGGCTGTATTCCTCATCTTCCTCTTCTTCTTCTCGTTGCGTCGCTCTGGACCGTCTTCGCGATGGCATGTTTTGTTACGCGATCAGGCTAATTGCATCTTGCATTGTCGTGGTATATTTCGCGGCAATCACGTGACTGGCCCAGGATGGTCTTAGGGCCACAATTTGAATGACCTTTTGAAGATAGTAAAAGGCCCTTTAAAAAAAGAAATATGATTTGTTGGGAAGGACTTACAGTACACTAACTTGGAAGCATCTCTGTACTTTGGAAATTCCAGCACTTGCAGGAAAATGGTTCTCTTAATGGGTAAAGATGAGATAACCCCGACTGCTATGGAGGCGCATACTTCGCGGTGCGTCGAGTATAATAATAGAGGTCCGGCAAATCCGAGCTCCTGGAGTCATATCAAACATTGAAACAGCCACAAGATCATAGTATCGTTTGACTACTGACAGAGCTTTACGCTTGCAAAAAGGACGTTCCATAAATAGTACTGCTAGTACGCCTCCCTGCAGCAGCCCCCCTGAATCTCTCAGCCTCACAACGACTGATCTCGAGCGCGTTCATGTCAGCAACGTCGAAGCAGTGACGGACGACATCTCCGGTCTGCTGACAGTCGCAAGAACATGGCGGCGCTGAAAACGGCCAAATACCGGCTCCTCTTCCTGGCCGAGCGCTTCTGCTGTGCGGTGGCCAGCGCCATCCCGCGACTGGGAGTCAACTTCTTGCTCCTGTGGGGCACCTATGTCCACATTTTCGTCATCTGTCTTCAAGAGTTCGATGGCTTCCTGGGCCGCCAGCTTCTCAGTGCACTGGGACTGCTCTTCTACATCAACTGCGTGGTGGCTTACTACCGAACGGTCTCGGTGGGCGCTGGATCTCCCCTGGATGTATGTTGACTGAACCCGACCCCCCGCCTCCGGCGGCTGGGGCGCTGCCCCAGACCCCGCTGCTCCTCTCGCTCCGCTCGAGTCGGCCCCAGATCACTGTTCTGCGTTGGAAGCGGACATTTGGTCCCGCTGACCTTCGGTCTCCTTGAGAGGAGCGAGAGGAGTAGCGGGTTCTGGGGCAGCGCCTCAGCTGCCGGAGGCACGCCCTCCCAGCACTCAGTACTAACCGTGGCAGATACCACGGTTCAAGGCGGACCTGGCTGATATCGAGCAGGGCGGTACGGCCCCGGCGCCGCCCGATGTCACCAATAACGTCACGGCCAAAGAGAATGGAGATATGCGCTACTGTAATAAGTGCTCCTGCTGGAAGCCTGATCGCACCCACCACTGCCGGTCGTGCAAGAAGTGCGTGCTACGCATGGACCATCATTGTAAGTTGGTTCGCCTACACCGGATCGCGTCCAGTAGGCGACGCTGTTCCCAGACCTGTGAAACGGAACCCAGGCGAGTGTTGGACAGCGACCCAGCCGCCGAAGAAATATCGGGAATCGATGCGGGGAGCCTCCGAAACGATGTCGGGACGTGTATTGGCAATTTACTAACAGCATTAGGTCCGTGGTTCGCAACATGTATAGGACACAACAACCATAAGTTTTTTGTGCAGTTTCTGCTGTACACATGTCTTATGTGCTTAGTGTGCGCCATGAGCTCAGTGACGGTTATATACCGATTTGTACACAACGAGACAAAGCTGGCCACCGCGTATCTGGCATTGAACTGGGTGTTTCTAGCGGTCCTTTCCACGGTCATGGGAATTGCGGTTGGCTGCTTCACGGCGTTCACAGTGTACCTTGTACTAGTCAACAAGACCACTTTGGAGAGCATGGAGCCGGTAAAGTACAAGACGGCACTACCCTCGTCGCAGTTTCGGTACCGCGACGCGCCCTCGTCTGAGTCTCTGGGCAACATCTTTGATCTCGGTCTACGCCGCAATTGGTGCTCCGTCATGGGCACGCGGGTCATAGAATGGATCTTGCCGATGGTACCCAGCAACAAAACTGAAGGTGTCTCGTTTGAAATAAACCAAGAGCTCTGGGACAAGGCCCAGCGTGAGGCCGACCACGAGCAGCAGCAGTCGCAAGAAGCAGCTGAGTACTACCAGCGCCAGGCCGACTATCTAGAGCGCCGCCGCGAAGTCCGCAAACAGCAGATCCAGTCTGCCATATATGAAGATGACCTTCCCAGGAATGTTGCTTCCGATAATGACCCTTATTCACGCGAATATCGTGAACCCGAGGACACTGCCTCTTCCGAATCCATTCCCCTCACCCGCTACAGGTGAGTCCGTATTTATTTCCTGTATTTATATATATATATAGACAAAGGTCACAAGTCATGTACCCCAGACCCAGACCATGCTGTGCTTGCTTTGCGAAGGACAGCTTAAATCGAATGAGGCTTTTTATATGACACTTTAATCTGGGCTCTGCTCAATTTCAGAACAGCTTATTCATTTAGGAGAGAAAAGCATATATTGGAGAGGACCTTAATGGTCTGTGTCATAGACATATATTATGATTACGAAACAAATTCATTAAAAGTAGTACTTGTCTGCTGCTTCCCTTCGCCAACGATGTGGAACCTGGATTCGCTGCCTGCAAGTCTGCGGTGTGATATATCCTGCTGTTTGATTTGCTTACTCAATGCTATTATATGAGCTGACAGGCACCGTTATGAAATGGGCAGCTGTATGAACATAGGCTGTCTTCTATCTACAAAATATTCATCAGGATCAAAATAGCATGTGTAAATATTGATCTATATTTTCAATGTACATATTAAAGACTAGCAAGAGCTTTCCGAGGTAAGTAAGGGCAATAATGCATAGTACATTAACGAATCTCCGAGAGAATTGATAATGAAAACTGTTGTGAGTAGTATCATCGAGTACCGCCAGAGATCGCATATGACTGCCGAAGGTAAATGGAACGCTGACTCATGGAAGGGCAACGGTTGTCACCAGAACATAATATATTGGCGCGGGAGAGGGTGATCTTTGAACTAGTCCTGTTCTCTGAGGGCTCTATTTTGAGGATGGTAGCATGATCAATATCAAAAAAAAAAAAAAAAAGAAAAGCCATCTAGAAGAACCGCAGTGTCTCCTTTGCCATCCGTAAACGGCGATATCAGGGGCAGAGTCCCTGCACCATGTCTCCTACCACAGTACCCCTACCCCACACAGTATTTAACGAACTTCACGGCGTAAAGGGAATTTACTTCTCTAATGATATCCTTCCACGTTTTATACGTATATGATGAAAACTACGCGTAGTATCAGCACACGCCCCTGGACTTTGTCTGGAATGCTCTTGACCGGGCTGGGTGAGATATGAAGATAGCGTTCAACGTGCATCATTACCTTGTTAACCAATGAACGCGAGAGTACCTTCTGATTCAGTATTAAGTGGAAGGGATATGTAGTTAGGTATAATTGAATAGAGTCTAAGTACAAACTCGGGCGTTCCCTCGAGAACCTGGCTCTGCCAGAACTGCTACTCCTCGCGCTACAACCTGCCCGGCCTCCGGGACTCGAGACGTGTACGTGCCTCCGGCGGTCGGGGCGCTGCCCCGAACCCCGTGGCTCCTCTCGCTGCGCTCGAGGAGGGCTAGCCCCGGGGCATTGGGACAATGATTGGGCTAAGCCTGGACGCATCGCTCTTCTCGCTCATGTCGGCCCGCTCCCAGACGGGACATGTGCGTCGTTCAGCCTGATTAAACGCGGCGAATGCTGCCCGAACACCTTGCGCTCCAGAAAAGACCCCAGGAGTGGCCCGACTCGAGCGCAGCGAGAGGAGCTACGGGTCCGGGCAGAGCCCGGCCGCCGGAGGCACAGCCCCAGCCCCAGTGCGATCCACCTCTCGCCGCCCTTGAGGAGCCACAGGGTCCGGGGCTACGCCCCAGCCGCCATAGCTGTGCACAGTGAAGACAAGGCAGTGTCAGATGGTGTATTAGTTGGACTTTTGCTTGAGCTCAACGTCGCGCTCCGCCAGCATGATAGCGGCTCTGTACATTTGAACGCCGTTGATGATTTGCTTTCCAAGCCACAGGGGGAATGTGATGGCGCATATGATGGTTGGGTAGGATAGTGGGATGCCGTAGAGGAAGCCGAGGTTTGGAGGCGACTTCAGGGGGAAGCTTGACAGGTAGAGGCCCACGAAGAAAAGCTCGTTGAATGCGCAGAACAGAAACAGCACCTTGTTGTTGGTATAGTAGAGTTGCAGAATTCTGCTCTGGCTGCCTACCTTTTTGTGGCTAGCCGAGCCCGAGGTCAGCATAGCGTACATGTGCATGTAGTGGGAAGCGAGGTCGAGACTGACGAGAATCTGGAACAAGAAGGCGTAATGAGGGTATGCGACACACAGGTAGCAGATGAGCGACGAAGTGGTGCATCTATCGGTGACCATGTCGAGCACCGCGCCAAACTGCGAGGTTTGGTTGTATTTTCTAGCAGCTGCTCCGTCCAGGGCATCGAGAATACACGACAGGCAGTACAGAACAGTACAGTATTTCGGGTGCCATTGCATGTATACCAGCGAGGCCAGTGCGAAGACGACTCTCGAGTATCCAATTAAGTTGGGGATGTATAAAAAGATGGTGCGGGTGGTGACTGGGCTGGCATTGAAGGGCTTACCGCTGCTGACAGCAGCGCCAGCCGTCTCGGACGACTCGCCCGAAGCTTTGGACTTCGATCGAGTTTGTGCCATATCCCCTGAACTGAAGTACGAGCTTTCTCTTCTCGCAAGAAACGTCAACGTCAGTATCTATAGTAAAAGTTCTCACAAGTGATTCTCAGAGATAGGAGACGCTGGTTTCTGTCAAACAATTCTCAGCAGACCCTGATTTGGCAAATGATTCTCAGCCGAATTGTTTTAGGAACAGCTTTCACTTGTCTGTTTTTAACAGATGCCGCTGGAATTTTACAATTGGTTCTAGCAGAAATCACTCGCCAGAGCACAGGTCTCAATCAAGTCGATTTCTAATCAACCAATGCTTGAAGAGGCTATGGATGTGTGATCCAGTTACTGGTTACACCCTTTTTTTATGAGTCCTGGTTGTGGCTGAAAAATCTACCGCTGACTGATGATTTCTCACTGCGAATTAACCCACACAAAAAGCAGCTCGAACAGGGTCTGTAGGTTGATAGTGTAGCTCAGATGCCCAGTTCCGCCTGTAATCCAGTTCGCAGCTGAATGATTTTCAGCAGTCGCGTGCAATCGGAAATCTCGGTTATGCTTCTTTGTCTTTCCAATGATTCAGCTTAAGGTTTCAGCACTGGATTCAACGAGCTCGGTTGCAAATCCAATCTGAACGGACCGACTGATCAGGGCTGGCAGTTCCAGAGCACTCTTACTCTTATCAGCAGATGGAATGGCCTTATGTAAGTTGATTCTGGTTCGCGCTGATATGCTCGCCGCCAGTCGTGCCCACTGGCTGGCTGGCACTTTGCCGGTCACGTTTTCCTTCGTCGCCGTGCTCTTCCCGCATGCAGGCACAAGTAAACAGGCCTCGGTACCGACCTGTGCCGGCGCCGTGGTCCTCGGGCGGAGCTCGGGTCGGGCGGGGATTTGTTTCCGGGTCGCCTCCGGCGGCCGGGCTCTGCCCGGACCCGTGGCTCCTCTCGCTCCGCTCGAGTCGGGACCCAGCGCCGCGGCGCGAAACAATGGGCTGCGGAAGGATGCGGACGGCCAGTCCGAGCTGAGGAATATGGGAGGGCGCCTCGGCTGGGGCTGGACCGGATGCCTGCTGTTATTAGGTCCTCAGCTGGCTCCTTGGGTCGAAGTGTCCGGCTCAGACTGACTGGAAGGCCCTGTTGTCGACACCCACTGCTCGCACCGCGAGACCTATTGGTCAGCGGCCGGCCCAGTCGCCGCAGGACTGTCTCCTGCCCGGGAAGAAACGACCCGGCCAAAGGGCTCGCGAAGCGAGCACAACGGGGTCTGGGGCAGTGCCCCAGCCGCCGGAGACGAAACCCGGGTGAACAGCAACCGAGATGCAGGGACCTCACAGCCGATCGGCACTTCACAGCGAGTGAAAAATTACAGCTGCAGATGCGTACATGCTACCCCTGGATCTGATATTTGTAAGTGGTAGTCGGGCGTACAAGAGCCATGAGAGCAGCTAGCAGACTGTGCTGCGTGCGGACCTGGCTCGACAGAGCTGTCGTTAAAGCGCGTAATCCTCCGAGTTACAACTGCCAGACGCTGGTAGCATTCGGTGCGAGCTTTGGACTGTCTGGTGTAGCCAGGTCTATGACGAGCCTTTCGCAATCGGACCGGGCAGGACATGAACGTTTGGTTGAACCTCTATCGCCTATGAAGCTTATAGATTCATTTGGGACTGGACACTTCTCAAGCGAAAGAAGTGAGAAATATCGCGAACCGACACCGGCTGCGGAAGACGACATTTTTGTGGCCATGTCGTCTGGCGTCGACTCGTCTACGGCGGCTGCCCTGCTGGCGAAGCAGTATACAGGACGAGTTCATGGGATATACATGTGTAACTGGACTGCTACGGCGCGCTGCACAGAAGATGAGTGGAACGAAGTGAAGCAAGTAGCCGATGTTATTGGCATTCGGTGTCACCGGGTGAACCTGGAAAAGGAATACTGGACGAATGTGTTTGAACCCATGATTGAAATGTATAAAAAGGGCCTAACACCCAACCCGGATGTAGGCTGTAATCGCCATATCAAGTTCGGAGCGCTGTTGCAGTGGGTCACCGACAATCAATCAAGGGTTACAGGCAGCCCTGCTGGCACCAACTGGTGGTTGGCTACTGGCCACTATGCTAGAGTGGGAATTCCACTCAATAGAAGCAGCTCTGAGAAGAATATCCATCATTTGCTGAGGCCAAAAGACCTCGGAAAAGACCAAAGTTACTATTTATCGACGGTTATCCCTGAATCCTTGGGACGAGTATTGTTCCCCCTTGCCAGATACACCAAGCCCGAGGTGAGACAAATGGCAGTGGATTTGGGCTTGCCAACTGCATCCAAGCCTGACTCTCAGGGCCTTTGCTTTGTATCACAAGATCATGGCCATTTCAAAGACTTTCTAGAAGAATACGTGGTGCCAACTCCGGGAGAGATTGTCACCGAAACTGGCAAGGTTGTCGGCAAACACCAGGGTCTCTGGCAAGCCACTATTGGTCAAAGAAGTGGCGTGTCTATGCCTCAGGGGGATCCAGATTGCCGAGGGGTTTGGTACGTCAGTGACAAGAAGACGGCCGAAAACCAGATTGTCATCGTACGTGGTCGTGACCACCCCTCAATCTTCCGTACATCTGCTCACTGTTCGGAGTTCCGCTGGCTGGGCCAGCAAGTGTCCCTTGACGACCTTTCCACAGTGCGAGTACAGTATCGCTCTCTACAGGATCAAGGGTTGGCCGTGTCAGACATAAGAGTGAGCAACGGGACGCCAGGCACCAATGCCGTAACTGACCTCACCGTCGAGTTCTTGCAGCCGGCCAGAGCTGTGTCTCCTGGCCAGTACCTTGTCATATACCAGCATGACCGTGTTCTCGGCAGTGGAATGATTGATTCCAGTGCTTGAGAATTTTATTTATTTTTACCTTCTATACTATGCTCGCTGCCGGCTACTGGGGCCCTGTCCCGGATCCGCGTCAGCAATATGGTGCGAGACGAGTGAAGGACCACCCCGTCGGCAATCGGGAATGGTTCATGCAGCGGCCACAACGAGTTCGGGCAGCTCCTGGTAACAAGAGTCACACCCGCCATGATGGAGCCGAGCAGAGCAGAACTGGCTGATGAGATGGCTTGCAGGGCACATGAGTGAGAGCTCATCACATGCAAGCTTCTGTGCATGAAATATGCATTATCTGACCGATAACAACCGACCGAAGAACATCGCACTCAGAGGATCGCAGAAGAGTCGTGTCTCAGGAATCTGTTTTGCGAGTGGTTGTGTTCGAGCCCGCTCAGGAAAGGGCGGAGAAAGCGAGAGAAAGAGACAGAAGAGGACATTTCCCAGGCCTCGGCAGCGCCAGAAAGTGAGCGACTGCGCTCTGAAGCCTGCCATCCATCTCATCCAGACTGTGAATGAAGAGACCGGAACATAGAGAAACGTTTGAACTGGCCGCCTAAAGCACTCGAATCAGAAAGCGGAGGCACCCATTGTCTCGGAAGAGAAGACCGTGACAGTCAGCGGGTTTGGTGAAGACACCGACACCGACACCGACACCGACACCGACACCGACACCGACACCGACACCGACACCGGAATCCATAGTTGTCGAGTCCAGCTTCCTAGGGCCATGGCGGTCTCATCCAAGCTCAAGCTCCAGCGGCGTCGCCGCCACAGCACCATGCCGGGATATTTCACGAGCACCCTGCTCTGGTTTGCGCGTCGTTGGATAGAAGTCATATTCGAGGTCAGCTTGTTCTGGCGAGACGTAAGTCGTCCTTCCCGCTGCGCCGGCAGCTGAGGTCACTGGGGCATGCCTCAGACCCGTTATGCTCGCTTTGCGAGCGCTCGACCTCGGCCACGGCCAGTTGTATGTGATTCTGCGAATCGGGGGTATTCGCTCCTGTAGGCTGGTGCGGATGGATTATCCATTCTTCTGCTGCACTGTTTCCGTGTACTAACCACGCCGGCAGAGAATTTTCGTGTACTTCACCTCCAAGAGCGAGAGATCGATCCTCAAGGCCCAGCTCGAGGGCGCACGCTCGCTTCAGGAATGGGAGCAGACCGCTGAGCAGCTGGACACTCTCCTTGGCAACGACGTCTGGTAGGTTGCAAGTGCCTCCGGCGGCCGGGGCGTTGCCCCGGACCTCGCTGTGCTCGCTTTGCGAGCGTATCGGCTCCGCGGAGCCCTCGTCCCGACTCGAGCGTAGCGAGAGGAGCCGCGGGGTCCGGGGCAGCGCCCCGGCCGCCGGAGGCGCACACAGCTAAAGCTGGTTTACAGCTAACAGGGACAGGCGCCAGAATCCCAAGAGCAAGAACTACGATTATAAGCTGATAGCGGTGCGACTGAAGAAGCTGATTCAGGCGAAAAATGAGGGCGATATCTCGGTGCTAATAGATTTGTTGCGGTCGGACCTGCTGCGGAATCTGGGCAGCATTGGCACTACCTGTCTGTATAACCGGGCTTATTCAGGCACGAAGCTGCTGATCGAGGACTATATAAACGAGGTGATTATGGCTTTGGAGTATATCGATGACCAGCCTCTGGACGTGATACGGGACCAGCAGAGAAGAGACTTCTTCCATGACACGCGCCAGTCGTTTGGCCAGTCGGCCTTGGTTCTCCACGGCGGATCGCTCTTCGGTTTATGCCACATTGGCACTGTCAAAGTGCTTCAGGACTCGGGACTGCTACCGAGCATCATTTGCGGGTCCACAGTCGGAGCCATTGTGGGCGCGCTAGTATGCAGTTGCACTGAGGCAGATCTACTGGAGGTAATCGATAATATCGCCAAGGAGCTTCCGCCATTGAGTCAAGAGTACGACGACCTCAAGTACGGAAGTGTGTTTGAAGGTGTAGTAAGCTCGTTCTACCCGCCGGAGATCATCCTCTTCGAGCAGTATGTCCGTAACAAACTTGGCAATCTGACCTTTGAGGAAGCGTACTTGAGAAGCGGCAAGGTCCTGAACATCACGATTACTCCGGTTATAGATGAAGCTTACGAGGAGCATGACGGTCAGAAAAGTGGTGAGAGTTCCGGCACTGGTAGAAGTAATCTAGGAAGTGGAGGCACAGGAAGTGTAAGAACTGGTGACGGAGATGGAAGCGGAGTCGAGAGCAGGAGTGGGTTAAAGAATAAGTCAAGGCACCGCAGAGAAACCAGTGCCGGGGCGAAGTATATCCTGTCCGAAGTGCCACGGCTGCTCAACTACCTGTCCACCCCGAATGTAATTATCTGGTCTGCGGTGCGGGCCAGCATCGGATCAGGCATTCTCCAGGGCAAGACCGAGCTGCTTGTTAAGAACCACTTGGGCGAGATCGAGCAGTTCCTCCGACACGAGGTCAAATTTTCCCCTGCGAACCAGACAGTGTATCTTAACCGACGCGAATCGCCCTACACCCGTCTATCCGAGCTGTTCAACGTCAACAACTTCATTGTCTCACTGGCTCGACCGTATCTAGCGCCGATTCTGCTATCTGATTTCCGCCACCGCGGTCACCGTGGATGGGGCCTCCGACTAGTTCGCCTCGCACGACTGGAATTTCAGCATCGACTCCAGCAGCTAACCCAGCTAGGAATCCTACCAGGAGTGTTCCAGCGAATCTTCGTCGACGAAAATATTCCAGGCGGGTTCCAGGTGACCATCGTCCCAGAATTGTCCTCAGTGCGCGACTTTGCAAAGGTGTTTGACGGACACAACATTGCTGAAAAAGTCAACTACTGGATCTGGGTCGGCGAGCGCAGTGTGTGGCCCATGATGGCCATCATCTGGGCTCGCAGCGCTGTCGAAATCGTCCTCAACAGTGTCTACACTCGGAAGGGCCGCGAGGTGCGTGCCGAGCCAGCCTAGAAGGAACCAGTGCTGTTGAGTAAGCTGCCGCGAGTGACACGACTCAGTGAGTGCGTGGAGAGCGCTGCTAGCAATGGACAGATCGAGAGCCACGGCTTGCTTTCATTGAGAGAAGACGGCGCGCTGCCGCCATTTCTATTATTTATATCATACAGAATAATATAATCTGTATAGCGCTATGATACAGTAAGCAAATAAATAAGTGCACCTAGATTTGCTTGGTTCCAAGCTAATGCCTGAGAAAGCGTCGAGTGTTACCAGCAAGTGATCAGTGATAGACTCGCTGGGACGGCCAGGAGTCTTCCACGAGATTAACGATAAAATAGTTTGACAGAGTCAGAAACATGATACAAATACTCATTCTCCACAACCACTTTCCTGTCACTGATACGCGGCCCGCGAGTAATGCGGAGGATACCTGTCACGTCGTCGGCTCGGCCCGTCTCAAAAGGCCGCAGCGATATCAGTAGCAATGAGCTGTGGATGAGCTGAGTTAGGAGCTTCACCTGGTTTTCTCCAATAGGCGAGACAGGCTGTATCAGAGGTTCGTCCGCATTTGCAAAGACAAACGTCTCAGAACTGAGAAGTCGCAGGTCATAGATGAGCTGCGTCACTTGTTCCCAGCTGAACAGACCTGTACCAATGAGGAGATCTGGTTCCTCAATAACAATCAGCGGTTTACTTTGAGAACCAGTTTCCTTCACAATTGACCTTTCAACAAGCTCCACAAGCCTATCCAGATTTGTAGCGTGGAACTTATCTCTTGTCCCACTCCTAGAGTATGTAGAATTCCCGGATTCAGCATTGGCAAACAGATGACTCGAGAGATCCACGATTGAGAACACCGACTTCGGTGCATTCTCTACGTCCACGCCACACCCCCGCTTTATTCCCTTGAAGTGCAAATTGGATCGGTCCGTGAAGGTCACAAGCAGTGTTTGTCCATGCTCGCTACTGACATGTCTAGCGCAGATGTTGTCCACTAACCATGCCGGAGAAACTTCCAGAGTGGATGTGACCAAGCACAACGGTGAGCCCTCTTCTTCTGTTGAGGATGCCGAGCCTGCCACTGTCAGCCCAACACCTCCGTCCTCAAAAAATGCCAGATCCCTAATCGATAGGTACTTTTGCGCCATGATATATTTTGGTTTGACATGGTGAACATCGATGTCGGATCTCACAATATTTTATGATCACGTGAAGTCTTTTGCCACGTCTTACCCGGCTTTGAGAGATAACTGAAACTATGGGTGTGAAAACAAAATAATTACCCGGTTTATGAGTTATAAGAATAGAAGCAGGAAGCCGGGTAACTACAGCGGGCTCTGGTCTTCTCCAGTATATAAGAGTTGCCGTGACAGGTCTTATGATTTCAAGACTCAGCTGCTGAAGAAAATGACAGGCAAACTTCCCCCTAAGTTAATATTAGACAACTACTTGAGCACAGCTCAAGTCAGAGTGAGTGAGCGAGCGGAGCAATGGGGTCCTTGGCAGGGCAGCCACGGCCGTTGGAACCAGCTCTGAAGTCAGGCTCCATGTATTTTATTAATTTTCCGATCTGGTTTCAAAATATGTATGAACTACACATAACATGTTTGCCTACCGCATAACAGATGTACTCGCCCATTTACTATGCCATAACCGTGAAACTCCACGCCCATAATCTTTGTGCCAGGCGCGATATATAACAAAGCATCTCCTATTCCATTGCTCAATTTCTCTTTATCTTCCTTCTGCCAGTGCACCTGTATCTGTGGCCCTGTTATTTCCTACCACTGCTCCTTATCTCTTTCTGCGCGTTGAAATGGTCTCCGTTTGTGCCATTTCTTCTGCTCATGAAGCTCTCGCAAGCCAATTGATTTTCAAGCTAAGGTCCTGTTGGGCCAGCGTTGATACTACTCCAATTTTGGAGGACGGTGACATTGCCAGCAGCGACTCCGTGAATTTAAATCCTTGTCATGACATCAATACTCTGCAAGTCAGAAATTGTTCGACGGCCCCGCAAAAATCAACAAAGACCAGAAAACAATCAGTCTTTTTCCAGCTTCTAGCAGCCGAAATGGTCAGAGAGGACCTCTTCTACTCCTATTCTAGTATTACACGACCCAGGGACCAAGATGACAAGGAATCAGGTCCCAATCTCAGTTCGTATAGCTATGCCGAGAAGCTCCCTGTGAGTTCTGTTGACAAGCAAGACCTTTGCACTGATGTTAATATTGTCGACAGTCTCATTTCGCCCAACGCATCCGGCCTCGAGTATCAAAATGTAGGAGAGAACATGAAAGAGTGTGTTGTGCGCACTGTAGCTGACAATATCAAGCTGCCCTGCTCAAAAAGTACCAAGATGACTTTCTCGTTCAACAAGCTTAAGCTCAAGTGGAGTCGAACGAAGCATTCACTTTATTCTTTTAAGAAGCCAAATTTTATGAAGTTTGATTCTTCTGTTATGAGAAAATGGTCATTTCACCCTTTGAAGAAGAAAAATTAAGTATACTTTGTCCTTCCTCTCAGGATATTGGCCAGGAGCGTTTTGTGACTTAAAGTATTCCTTTAAGCTTGATGGAAGTGATATCAAATTGCCCGACTACGGTACTTTCCTCTTTCTGATTGTGATTCAAAACCTCGGGGTTGTGATGCTCTGTGCCCTGGAGTAAGGCCCATCTATTAAACTTGTATTATAAAATCCGTCTGCCATTCACTGCTGATCATGGCCTATATGAATTATAGAATATCGTAATATATGCCCTAGATCTATGATTTCTATGATATGTCATTAACATTCTATGAATGGCACTGTTAAAGACTTTCATGACCACTTGACCACACAAGAGTATTTAATCATCTAGCTAGAATTGGTATGACATGTCATACACTTCCTGTCATAGAATTTCTATGAGACATCATCGGATTTTTATGACATTTAGATGAATTGTGTGACATGACATGTGACTTGTCATGGATTGTATGACATGTCATTGAGTCTGTATGATATCTCTTCAATAGTGCCTACATGCTATGATATGTCGTACAAATCGTGCGGTGCAATGACATGTCATAAAATTTCTTTGACATGTCATACGCATATCAGGCGGCCATGCAATGATATGATCACATCTACCGGCCTAGAGTTTCTGTTACCCGGCCTCAAGGATAAATTTCCCGGTCATGAAGTTACTAATCTAGTTATATCTATCATAGACTTGTTACCCTAAAAGATTCCTGCCTCGAAGAGCGGTCTGCTCCCTGAGTGTGAGAGCATTTATTAGATTTCGTATTTTAATGTCGGGATATATGTGACATTATGTCAAGAGATTTGTAGACAACATAAAGAGGGCAGGGGTTACAAGTTTTAATCTCACGTGCCGTGTTGCTAGCCGCCGATGCCGGCAGGGGTGGCATGATTACTCATGTCTGGTCGAAGTAGGTTGAATATATTTAAGGAACTTTTATACAACAACGTCTGAGCAGTCAGCCAAAGGACGAACTTGAACTCTGTATCCGCAAAGGTTTGTGTCCGTCACCTGCTAGACCGCTTCACGATTAGTTTCTGGTATCAGAGACTCTTGATAAATCCGAGCCCCAGACCTGATATTGATAGGGGTGACAAGTACGGAGTGATACTTAAGCTTTGATATTTCGGTTGGATTTGGCAAGTTCGAGCAGCTGTAGTTAGGTCTAGCCTGTTAGCTGGTGTATTTGCTGGTCGTCAGAAGTGGTACAACTTTACCTCTTCGTGGCTCGATACAGCGGCCACTGCTACTTCCGTGACTTTGTTACGTCCGTCGCCCTCTGAACGGGTCGGTGATCTGTTAAAGATTTATCAAATAAGATTTCTTCCAAAGAAATGCTTCCCGATATCCCTCGATTAGAAGACTACGACATCTCGCCGTTAACGGGGTTTTTGCCAGAACAAGTGCCTTTGGCACGACTGCCAGCTTATTTCGATGCCTGGGAGAATCTGGTCGAGAATCTCCCAGCTCTTATTCTCACGAAACGGCTGCGAACTCTGGTAGACAAAATCCCTGTTCTGTCTACAGACAAGCTGCAGACAGAACCGGAATGGCGAAGAGCCTGTGTAATTCTCGGGTTCTTGTCTCATGGCTATGTTTGGGCTTCAAGCGACGAGCCTTCGGACAGACTTCCAAAGCAGCTGGCTGAACCATGGCTCAAGGTCAGTGACCATTTCGAACTTCCTCCTATTAATACGTATGCCGGAGTGTGCTTATGGAACTTCAAAACAGTTCTTCCAGTTGAGCCGCAGGAATGGGGTCTAGACAATCTGG
Source organism: Sugiyamaella sp. yHKS617 (assembly GCA_030580325.1). Taxonomy (NCBI): domain Eukaryota; kingdom Fungi; phylum Ascomycota; class Dipodascomycetes; order Dipodascales; family Trichomonascaceae; genus Sugiyamaella; species Sugiyamaella sp. yHKS617. The sequence goes on along the minus strand of JAKTSR010000172.1, from coordinate 4,960 downwards.
CTACAGTGAATACGTTCACAGGATGTCTCGATGAGTCGTGGTTCTATCTGGTGAGTACTGCCATTGAGCGCCAGGGTGCGCCCTGCTTAGTAGCGGGTCTAGAGGCCATTCGTGGTTGTCGAGAGAAGGACTCGGACAAAGTGGTACGGAACCTCCAGTTTCTGGCTGAGTCGATTGATTCCATCAATACCAGCTTGGGCAGAATGTATGAAATGTGCGACCCTCATACGTTTTACTATCGTATCCGACCGTTTTTGGCAGGTTGGAAAAACATGAAAGACGCAGGACTGCCATATGGCGTGAAATATGGTGACGAAGACGAGTACCGAGCATATTCAGGAGGCAGTAATGCCCAGAGCTCTCTGATACAAGCGCTAGATATCCTTCTAAATGTAGAACACCATCCTACTGGAGAACTCAAGCATCGCCCTCCTCCCACTGTTCTTCTGACTGCTGAGACAGAACCAGGTATGTCAACTCCGAAAAAGAACAACTTCATCGAAGAAATGAGAAAGTACATGCCTGGACCTCACCGTCGGTTCCTAGAAGCTCTGACCCAAGTGGCCGAGATCCGCGACTATGTTGTAGCCAACAGCGCTGAAACACCTGCTCTGACATTGTCCTACGACGCCTGTCTTGCTATGCTGAGGACGTTCCGAGACAAGCACATTCAGATCGTCTCGCGATACATTATTCTGCAGGCTCAATCTAAGAACACCTCAGGTCCACGACCTATTGTCAGCGGCACTCGACGCCACGGCCTGGCAGCCGCTTCCAAGGCTAGCCGAGGCACTGGTGGCACCGCCCTGATCCCGTTCTTGAAACAAGCTCGAGACGAGACCGGCGATAGCGCCGCGGGAACTTGGGGCAAGCGCCTGCTGACCGAGAACCGCAACCTTCTCAGTAAGCTCACTGCGAAGCGTAACATCACATTCAGCTCCGAAAGTGAGCCTGAAGGCACTTCCACTAGCACCACCAGCAAAGACTCTAAAAGGCAGAAAACCTCTCCTGACACGAGCGAGCTGCGCGGCCTGGCCAGCTCGTGGCAGGTCGGTGCCGACGACAACGGCGGCGTTACCCACTGGTAGTCCATCTGCCCTTCTTTACCGATCTCCTTGCATGTATTCTTAATGACGAATGATTTAAATAGTTCTACTCTCGAGGAGCATCCGCCAACTTCACGGCCGTCGGGAGGTTGCCTCCGGCGGCCGAGGCTCACTTCGCTCGAGTCGTGCCACTCCACCCGGGCATAGCCTCCTGTGAAGCAGGAACCACGGGGTCCGGGGCAGCGTCCCGGCCGCCGGAGGCGCTGGGGCCGTTGTGTAACAATAAACAATGTCAATAAATAAAATTCAAACTACAGCGAAACATGCTGTTCAGCTTCGTCTTCGTATTCAAAGTCATCGAGGACATAGAGAGAGCGTATCATGTCAACTCTGTCAGTCCAGTGGCGCATGCGCTTGCCGAAAATATAGACCGGGATGGCGAATAGACATATAAATATTTGGACAGATCCGAAGACTACAAAGGTCGTGCGCGCACCGGAAGTCTCAAGGAACTTCGGCACAAATAGAGAAAAGCAGAAACCAATGACATTTTTGGTCAGGTTCAACGTCACCAGAGCTTCGGCAGCAAACATCTTGTAGGAGTCGACAGCATAAGTGATGGCGGTCGTGGAACCGAGGGAGCAGCCAAAGCCGAGCACAGATAGGAATATTGCCGGAACTATCCATAGATCCTTGTCGAAAGAAGACCAGCCGAATCCCATCATTCCTATAGTGACGGAGATGAACACCGGCACAATCATAAATATTCTGTATTCGGGCTCATAGACACCATTGTTCTTTCTGGAAACAGTGCGGACTATGATATCAGAAACACGGCCCGCCACGGCAGAACCGAGACAGCCGCCGAGAAATGTCGCGATGTACAAGAGTCCGACAGAGGTAGTGGGGAAATGATATGGGCTGGCAGAGAAGATTTTGGAAATGGTCTCGGAAATGACAATGAGCCAAACCACACTGAATGAATAAATGAATGTAGAAAAAAGGATGCCCGGGTACGCGTAGAGATAGAACGGGCGGAGAGCCACCATCCACCATTTGTCATTGGTGAACCTACCATTCAACAGAGCCAGTTCTTGGAGGAAGGGCTTTCTAGCGATGTATGCCGAGCTGGAGCTCAGCACGCGAGGGAGACCCGGTCGCTGGGTGTCTGCCTGAACTGGCGGGTTCGGAGCAATTTCCACAGTATCAGCAAAAGTTGGTTTCCTCACGGTGTGAGTGCGTGGATTACTCCTTATAGGCGTGGAGGGCTCGTTCAAACCGGTGCTGACATGAGAAGAGGAGAAGTTAGAGAAGTAGTCGCCACCAGCCGAGGGGTTTGTTTGAGGGGGAATATTATCGTTGACTTGGAAGGTAGCACGCTGTTCCTGAGTAGAGGTGTCTGGGGTTGTAACAGCGAGATTTGTAGAGTCAGTTGCAATCGGAGTGGCTGCGAGCATAGTAGAAGAAGAAGGGGCAAGAGCAGACACAGTGGCGTGGACATCAGCAGTGGTAGAAACCTCTGCATGGCCATCAGTCGCAGCAGCAAGAGTAGTGGCATGACCGTCATCGTCAGCATCTTGGCTGTTTAAGGGTTTGTGAAATGCCCTTGAAGCCTGTCTGGAAGGAGTGGCGTGGGGTGTGGAATAGAGGGCGTAAGATGAGTTACGGGACAGCTGGCTTCTAATTCGCAAGGCGTCGGGAGTAGGCATAGGCAAATCAGCTTCTCCGTCATTGTTGCCAAGCGAGGAGGCACGAGACCGAAGGGAATTAGCACGAGCCTCTCGTGCTAGTCGGGTCTCTTTTATACTGAGCTTGTTGGGAATTGGGCTTCTATCCCACCAGGTTTCGGGAACAAAGAAGAAAGTCAGAAAAAGGTTCATGCCAGCAATCATAGACAAGATCCAGAAGATCCAATGCCACCCAACGGTGCCGACTACAAAACCAGCTACCATTGGGACAAGATTTTTTCCTCCCAGCATGAGTAGAGTGTAGATACCAAGCCGATAGGCACGCTCGTGGAGAAAGTAGATTTCAGCAATGGAAGCGGAAGGCAGGGATTCAGTCGGAGAACCTCCGATACCCATGATGATTCTTGCTCCCAGGAGCATTTGAAACGAGTTGCTCGCTCCACCGACGAGACAGCCTACCAAAAAGACAAGCAATGCTACAATATACACCAAACGTTTGCCATACAAGACAGCAGTAGGTGCGAAAAACACCGAGCCCACGCCCATAGCAAGCATATAGGCACCTACTAAGTAGGCCAGAGTGGTCTGAGGAACGTCAAACTCAATAGACATGACGGTGAAAGCAGCAGCAAGAAGAGGGCTCATGCCACCAATGATGAATGACTGGAAGCCAATAACACCTAAAGCGATGTCTCTCTTCCATATTGGCCAATTCAAAGGGTCGTTGGGATCACTATGAGGCTGTGGATTAAGCACAATGCCGTCAGCAGTTCTTTTCAGACCGTCGCCCGAAGATGCTTTCTCTAGATCCAGATCCTGTTCTCTTCCGGCGTCGCTAGGAACACGCACAGATGGCGCAGACGAGACAATCTGGTCAGTGGCAGCAGAGGTGTTCTTGGAATGTGTTTGTTGATAGGCTTTCTCAGTCATCATGATCACGGTGCCGGTGACGGGCCCGTGATAATGGCGGGGCTCGAGAATTCCAAATGCCATTGGAAAGAACGGAAAGAAAGGAAAGAAGAGTGTATGCAGAAGAGAGTCTTGAGCTAAGGATCAATGAGCTCAGCCAAAGTGGAGACTCCAATAGGCTGAGGTTCGCAATCGGACTTGCCTGACTTAGTTAATCAATCAAAAAAAAAATGGCTAGTCGGGATTACCTGACGTGGCTCAAATTGAGCTCTCAGTCTATCACTCCTTGATCAGGATCACAGTAGCACTGGCCGTAGCAAAGTCAGTAACACAAGTAACCCAGCAGTAGCACAATCCGTAGCACAGCCAGTGAGATAAGTAACACAGCAGTAGCACAGTCCGGAGCACAATCTGTAGTGCAGTTCGCAGTGCAGTCAGAATCGCAGCCAGTATGGCTTCGGAGCAGCACAGTCAATGACGTTTCTATAGAGCACAGTTCGACCTGCGGTAAGTACGACTGCCAGGACACCGTCAGTATCGCTTTAGCACTGCACTGTCGGTATCAATATCTGTATCTCTTTTCCAGTAAACGTGCCAATTCTCTTCTCTTCACTAGCCCTCAGCTCTCCAGAATCACTAGGGTTCGCGCTATCCGCAGCACCTGTATCGGTCGATACCAGGGACTGGGACAGAGTATGTGCGCGGCAGAGACACCGAAAGACAGGTCAGAGACACGACTCTGCGCCCGAAACACCAACAGAACCTGGAAGCGCACCAGAAAGCGCACCAGAAAGCGCACCAGAAAGCGCACCAGAAAGCGCACTACACAGCGTACTACAAAGCGTACTACAGAGCGCACCAGCAAAGTCGAATCACAGATCACAGAAGCCAGACCGTGGACACCAAATCCGTCAGACAGCCAATCCGGCAGCCAGTCAGACCTAATTCAAACTGAAGCCTCCAGAAGAAACCCAGCACTCACCAGAGAACGCACGCGCAGAAAGTTGGGAGACAGAACCGCTGAATCCGACTACGTACAACCAGAGCCAGAGCTACCGCTGCCACGCTACGTACGTACAGCTGGTGTTTTTGATCTGCTCTGATCTGATCTGATCTGATCTGATCGAGCACATGCACAGACCGCTCGCCTCTCCCTGCCTCTCCCTGCAGTGATCCCCAGCCGGCCGCATATCAAAAATGCTCCTGCCTTTGGGTTAGGCGGAATCCAGGGGAACTCGGACCCTGGCTGGCCGGCCGGTGATGGCGGGCGACGCCTCCGGCGGCCGGGGCGCTGCCCCGGACCCCGCTGTGCTCGCT
>JAKTSR010000171.1:0-28023 GCA_030580325.1 Sugiyamaella sp. yHKS617 | reverse complement strand
GCAACTGGGCAGTGTCGTCGGGCTCGCGCACCGAGCACCACGGGGTCCGGGGCGACACCACGGGGTCCGGGGCGGTGCCCCGGCCGCCGGAGGAACCCTTGTCTCCCCCCTGGGAACGGACGCTCGCGACAGCGAGCACAGCGGGGTCTGGGGCAGCGCCCCGGCCGCCGGAGGCGTCCCGGACCTCATCGCTAGGGGCCGATCGACCCTAAAACGGCAGTTTCAGGGGTGTGCTGGCTGTGTGGTGCTGCGCGCGGCAACGGCCGTGTTCAGCTCGTGTCGAGGCGGGGAAAAGTTGCTTTCAAATCCAAGTTAATAAATTAAATTGATTGCCTGGCAGGCGGTATTGATGTTGGGCGATTGCGTGCCGAGACGCTTCGAATGACATTAAGGCACAATGGAACACAGGGCGGATGGGGAGTCAGAGTGCCGGGTGCGGTGGGGATCAAGCACGGACGGCGGTACGGATTCCATGATAGACGAGATCTCTCGCCGGGTTCCGGATGCTTCGCGGCAGATTATTCTCGAGCTGCTAGTCTCGTGCGGGGCTGACGTCAGCGAGGTTCTGAAGCTTCTTGGGGTGAACGTTGGCGGGCGCCAGGAGCAGTCAGGGGATGTTCAGGCTGGATCAAGTGCTCGAGAGGTAGCAGTAACCCCGGATATTAAAGAGGCTGGGAAAGAGAATAAAGAAGAGAATAAGGAAGAGAATAAGGAAGGGAACAAAGAAGAGACCAAGGAAAGACCTAAGGAAGAGTATAAGAATGAGAATACTGGAGGTGAGAAGGAAGAAGATGGAGGAGAACAGCGGGGAGAGAGTAATCAGCTGTCTATGAAAGAGGATTATAATAAAGGGAGAAGCGAAAAGGAGACTGCGACTAGGTACAGCTTGAGAACGTTCTCTGGATACCAGAGTACTTTGAAAAGATTCTTCTCGCCGGACGAGAGCGATCGAGAACGCAAACGGCCGGCCAGGATCCAACAAGTTGCTCTGGCTGGCAGTGACTGGCAGGAATCCGACCAGGAATCGGATATTGATGACTCGACTGATGGCGTTGATCCAGACTCTGCATATGGCAGGACCTCCTTGGGAATGTCGTCTGGAGACCCGATATCCACGGTCAGGGGATTACCGGTGTCAGAGGTGAAATTCGTTCCACCTTCTTCAGGAGTGCTGCATCTGTATGAACCAAATATGGTAGAAAAGCTGCTACCCTGCACCTTCCATCTTAACGTGCTTCCTAAGAAGTTGGCAAACGATCTGCTAACCTTCCTGGTAGAAGAAAGCAAAACATGGAACCGAGGAAAGTTCTATCTGTTTGACAAGCTTGTAGAGTCTCCTCATCTCTCGTCAATGTACTCCAACAACGAGCAGCTGCTTAGTGCACAGAACACTACATATCAGGGCCGTGTAGTGAGTCGACTACGACCATTCAACAACCTGCTTGATGAAGCAGGTAAACGGATCATTGAAATTGTGAACCGAGAAATCGACCGTCGTGGGCACACTGCTCTACAATACAAAGGGCGATGGACCAGCGACGTGGTGGTGACCAACAGTTATAATGGAGGCCAGGAATCTGTAGGTTATCACTCGGATCAGTTGACACACTTAGGGCCTGCTTGTGTCATTGCAAGTATCTCGCTCGGAGTCACTAGGGAGTTCCGACTGGCGAAGAGATGGTCTCCCGCTGCCAAACGTGAACAGAAACAGCAGGCAGCAGCCTCCTCGTCTGGCAAGAATAGCTATGACGATTGTAAGTACTCGATTCATGTTAGCCATAACAGTATGGTCATCATGCACGCAGGCTGCCAAGAGGCCTATAAACACTGTGTTATGCCGAGCAAAAAGCCCTTGAACCCACATCCTATCTCTGGACTTCAGCGAATCAATCTCACCTACCGCATGTACCTGCCAGAGTATCGGACGGAGCACATTCCTGTCTGCACCTGTGAAAAGCCCATGATCTTGCGTACAGCAAAAACCGACTGGGCCCCAGGTGCCAAAATGCCCACTTACAAGTATATCTGGCAGTGCGCCGCCGAGTACGCCACTAACAAGGGCTGTGGCAAAATCATCTACTTGGACTGGGAGCCATAGTTTGATCTGGATGACCCCTGGCAGCTGGGGCGCAGCCCCAGACCTAGCTCGTCGAGCTGCGGTCAACTCTGGCTTGACGTTACTGCACGAGCAGCAGATTTGGAGTTACTAAGAACTTGCTTTACAGAGGCATATGGTCAGCGTCACTTGGGCTGTGGTTTGCGGCATTCGAATGTTTGCTGTACATCCGAGAGACACTGATATATGTGGCCTCTCAGATTCCAGTTATGAATTATTCGAGAGCATGGAGTGTGCTGTAAGACACCCAAGATTTGCTCAGTCCTAGTGTGGTACCCTAGTTGAACGAATAGGAAGTTGTGGAATGTTGGAAGATTGGGAAACTTGAGAAATTTGAGATTTGAAGTCAACCCTGTCAGTTTATTTGGAGTAGTCTTCGGTGATTTGCGTATAGTTTCAAAAAAAAGGAACATCGGCCCAATATTCAGGTATCGGGACCGCTGTTCTTGCACTTGACTGAAGCTATTTTTATCTCAATCATCGTCGTCGACGTCATGACCTCAAGAAAGTCAGAAATTAGTTTAGATTGAAAGCAGAAGCTGGTACCAGGACTCGAACCTGGCCCGAGGGAAGAAGCTAGAGCTCCTGGCTTAGGAGACAGTAATAGGCTGGATATTAGTCAGAACAGTCTAGAATACATAAACTATAGATATGTGCTGGTTTACGCACCCAGGCCATTATGGACTCTCCTGAATGCTAGAAATTCCGCTTCGAGGACCGGCTGCTTTGGTCAGGAATTCTCAGCTTGATCTGTGACAGACTGACCGCTTCCATCTGTTAGAATGCCGAGCTCTGGTAATTGTAAAGTCACTTTCTTATGAGGAAAACGGGTTGTAGCTAGAATAGCCTTGAAAGAGAACATCGACGAATGTACATATATATCCTACTTTCACCTCTCAATGCAAGTATATATATATTTTTTATTCCTCTAGAGTATTCACGCAGAAGAATTGGCGTCATGCACACCGCCTTCTCAACTACTTAACTACGTCAGTTATTACTCGTCACGCCATTAGTAATACCGACTGCGATATCACTGCTATTATTATTGTCCTTTGTCTTCTTTTTCTTCTTTTTCGAAGCGCTTTCTCCAGCATTTTGGCCAGTCTCGGAATCACAAGGCTGCCAGTTTCTCCAAGTTTTCCTGCGTCTTTTCCATGCTTTCTTGTGCCTTTTCGACTTCTTCCTCCAATCTCATCTGCGATTCAATAGCTTCTGACATCACTTTCAGAGTTATTTTCAGTTTGTCACCTTCTTCTTTGTATACATCTGCCGTTTTGGCGACCAAGGAATGTAATCCATTGCATCATGTCTTCCTTGGATACGTCTTTTAGGTCATCGAGTCCGTCTAACTGGCGGTCGATTAAAACATTCATATCCAGCAGTTGCTCAACCGCTCGATTCTATTCTCCATCAACGGAGAATTATCCGTCATTGCTAGATGACAGTTCCAACCGTTCGCAAGCTGCCTGGGACTCCTACATACCTATATGAAAGTATCACGTGGACAGTCGACCGAATATGATGGCTTTTGATCTATCTAGTACTCGAGCTGAGTGAAGCGAGCCACGGGGTCTGGAGAGGCCCCAGCCGCCGAAGTCGACTCTTCGGTCGCCGGCTGTCGGCGGTTAGACTTCTCCACACGGTCCCCTGCGGCTAGTCCATCTTCTGACTCGGGATGCACTGTTTCGCAGATAAGCGCTATCTGAGAGCGATCTATTTTCCAATTAGTCAACCGGGAAGAGTACATATATATAGCGGCCCAAAAGGGAAAACCGAGCTAAAAGTGAAAAATTCACGATCTCCGCAGTCATAGATTGGTAAATAGTCAAGTGGATTAGTCCAGGAGACATTTGGATTGGGAGACTGGGGTTGTCAGTTGTTTTTTTTGGATTTGAGCTCTGGTGAATACATTGTACTCAGAGAGTGCAGGCAGCAGACGAAGCTCAGAAGTCGACGACTGTGCAGTTGGCAGTAAAATAGTGTACAATGTCGTACGCAGACTTCGAGGCAGACCAAAAAGATGGCGGTAGACAAACTGTCCGTGCCAGGGTTTCTCCAGCGGATAGGTTTTCCGACAAGTTTGTGCGGTTCAGCGAAAAACTGGACTCGCTCGGAGTCGAGCTCAGAGGTATTCACAGGGTCGAGCCTGACGAGCGGAGGTCCGGTGATATGAGAGAGATCATCAACATGTACTTGCTATGGATGAGTGGTTGTGGAGGTCTGTCTTCGGTGTCGGGTTATTTAATAGGACCTTTACTGTTCGAGCTCAGTTTCAAGGACAGTATCAGTGCAGGTGTCGCAGGCACAGTGGTGGGGAGTGCCATTGCTGCGTATGGTGCCACAATGGGACCTAGGTCTGGGCTCCGACAAATGGTCGGGGTGAGATATCAGTTTGGATGGTGGCCCGCTAAGTTCATTGCCCTACTGAATATTGTCACCCTACTAGGATGGTCTGTTGTCAACTGTGTTTTCGGCGGTCAGATCCTTTCAGCGGTTTCCAACAATAAGGTACCTATTGAAGTGGGTATCACCATTATTACTGTCATAGCTTTCTCAGTCGCTATTGTCGGCATTCGATACATTCAATACGCTGAAGGATTTGCCGCTATCCCTATAATTTTAACCTTTTTGCTCTTATATATTGTCTCTGGCAAGCATTTCGACCTCAGCACACCGTCTGCGGGCGACTCTCAAACCATCATCGGTAACTGGCTCAGCTTCTTCTCGTCAGTGGTTGGTATCACTGGTACCTGGATTGCCATTACCTCGGACTACTATGTGGAGTTCCCAGAGTCCACTCCACGAATGAAAACTTTTCTCATCACCTTCTCGGCCATCTTTGTGCCTACTATGTTTGTAGGCATTCTGGCCATTGGCATCGCGTCCGGTGCCTACCAGCTTCCTGCTTGGCAGGCTTCTTGGGATAACCTTGGAGCTGGTGGTCTGCTGACTGAAGCATTTTCTCCATGGCATGCCGGTGGAAAATTTCTGGTTGTAGTGCTCTACGTCTCGCTCGTCACCAACAACATCCTGAACAGCTACTCACTAGCGCTGTCAATGCAGGTATGGGGTCGTCTGGTGACTAAAATTCCCCGATACATCCTTGTCGTGGTGAGCGCAATGATCTTCTTTGTGCTGGCCATGGCGGGAAGAAACAAGCTATCCAACATTCTGTCCACGTTCCTGCCCATGATCTCGTACTGGTGCGTTATCTACGTGGGCATTCTGCTCGAAGAGAACTTTCTGTTCCGCCGCCGCAACATCCCAGGCCTGAACGACGCCTACGACTGGACCATTTGGAACGACAAGGATAAGATGCCTGACTGCATTGCGGCCTGTATCTCCTTCGTCATTGGCGTTGTTGGTGCCGTTCTGGGCATGAACCAGGGCTACTACGTCGGCGTCTTTGCTGGCAAAGTGGGCGACATGGGCGCTGACATCGGCCTGTTCATCGCCTTCGGTTTCACCATCGTATCCTACCCCGTGCTGCGATATATCGAGCTGAGAGTAGCACCCAAAGTGGGATTCCTAAAGGCCAGACCCTTCTGGTGAGCCTGGTGATCCCGAGCACATAGTGCGAAAGCCGCCTCTGTACATAGTCCCGCTATAGACTGTGATTATGGTCCCCGTTTACGTTAGTGTTTTACTAGTTTTCTCTGTGTTTATTAGATATTTCTTGCTGTTACCTCCCCATGGCACGCCTCCGGCGGCCGGGGAGCCGCCCCGGACCCCGCTGCTCCTCGAGCGCAGCTCGAGGAGGCCTAGCCGGCATGGGAGATTTGGGGAAGCCGCTGGGAGCGGAAACGACTCGAGCGCAGCGAGAGGAGCAACGGGGTTCGGGGCAGCGCCCCGACCGCCGGAGGCGAACAACGAGGGGTCTGGGGCAGCGCCCCAGTCGCCGGAGGCCAGGGGTTAGTCTGCGTATCATGGATGTTATTATGTACAGGGGGTTACAGGACAAGCGGATGCTCAGTGGATGGCGAACATAGAGGTGCCCGAGGGGAGGAAGAAGCGGTCCACCTTGCGCTTGGCGTAGTTCCAACTCTGCACGATTTTTCCTCGACCGCTCTTTTCGAGCTTCTGGAAGTTGGCGAGCTCGTCCTTGTCCTTGATGAGGGTTGGAGGCTCGGGTCGGGTGAACCGTCTGCGATATGCTACCTGTTCCGACAGGGTGAAACACGGTTTTTTGAGAAGAGTCGCAATCTCTTCCTTCGTCTCTGATGATAAGGGCTTTTCGGCAGAGATCTCGGCCAGTTTTTTGAGCGACTCGGTCTTCATTTCCGATAACTCGCTCTCGCTGTATGCTCTGACGACATTACGGCTAGCATCAAGTGACACTAAGCTGTCGACTCTCGCTGCCAACGCCTGGTAGCTGGTGAGAATGCTAGAAGTTTCCTCGGGAGATAGTTTGCTCAGTTCACCTGCCAATCGGGTATCTTGAACAAACTCACCGTCAGTGAAGGATCTGGCTTCGGCCAGGGTACGACCTCCAGCCAGATAATTGGAAATGGTGACAAGTCTCGAGGCAGACTTCGCGACCTCTTCTTCGGTCAGGTCCTTAACGAGAGACTTCAAATCACTGGCAAAACGAGCAGCTCGCTCAGCACGGGCCTGCTCTCTTTTCTGGACTTCGGCCAAAATAGTCGGCAGAGCTAGCGACTGCTTTCGCGGTAACCAGTCCAGCTCCTCTTGGATCTTTTTCTCATTGGTGATGGGCACATAGCCCAATCTTCTCTTACGTGGTTCAAAATGAGGCGTAGGCAATTGATCCTTGGCCGACAATGCAACACCGATCAGCCTTCTCTTTGGATGGAATGGATCGTAGTAGTATCTAACAAACCCGGGCTCTTTGGCCCAGATGGTGTGATCTTTACCAATATCAGCATTTTCTCCAGGGTAGAAACGGGTACCGCGCTGTCTATAAATAATCTGGCCAGCCTTAACAGGCTCGCCATCACTCTTCTTCATACCGAGTCTTCTACCAGCCGAGTCCTTCATACTCGTTCTCGAACCAGCAGCTCTTTTCGTGGCAGTACGCACAAACGTCAGCACGGGACTGCGCACGACGCTCGACACCAGCGACGCCGAGTTGACGGCCAACACCGGCCGCACAAACTGCCTTAGTTTTGAAGCCATCGCTTTATTCCTCCTCAAGACTCTTGTTAGGTCTCTGCTGGATTGATCCTGCTTCACCAGTATATGTACATGACTGAAAAATTCACCAGCCCCATGCGCCGCAGATCCGCTGTAGGGCTGGCATCGGGGCTAACGCAGGGTTCAGGTCTGCCTCCGGCAACAGGGGCGCTGCCCCAGACTCCGCTGTGCTCGCACCGCGAGCAGCTGCTCCCAGGAGCCGGGGAGTCTGACCTTCTCATGGCCCTCGTGGTTCCGGGTCGGAGATATGGAGATCTGGTGTGAAGGAAGCATCACAACTATCAACAATATGCTCAGGAGTAATTCCATATCCAGAGGTTCTTATCTCTCAAGACGCGAATATGACGTGTCCCAGAATACTTAACTCCGACGATTTGGCATTCTGATTTCTTTTTCATTGGCAGTTGCCCCGTTATCCGGTCGAATATTACTCTCATGAATTAACCGTTATAGTTGAGATAAGGGTTCGTATATTAGAGCCATCGGTGCTAACTGGATTAGTTGAGATAAGGGTTTTGATCACCGACCGTTAACCTCATTAGTTGAGATCAGGGTCCAGAGATCGACGGGGCTAACTGTATTAGTTGACATAAAGATTGTGTGCTCTCCTCCGTTATGTCAGATAAGGACATAGATCGACTGACTCTAACTCGAATGGTGGAGATAAGGGTTTGTTAAAAGAAAACATGGCCCTGAAGCTGCCACGGAGAACAACTGACCCGCCCATTTCCATCCTAGCTCAAGCTACACCGCTACACCCAGGACGGAAGGGGTCCCTTCGGAAGCCGGGGTGGGCCCTTGAACCTCCTGTGCTCTGCTTCCGCGTAGGCTGCCGCCTCGCCTCCCGACCCAACGATTCCAAAACTGCTGCGAACCACTTTCATGGTTGTTCAATCGCTGAGGCTCCAGTCACTGCTCTCCGCTCTTAGATCTGCTCCCAGGAGTGCGCTCCGGGAAGCGCCCCGACCGCCGGAGGCGCACCCGCCCTTTGGTAGCAGCCGCAACTCGAGCCGAGTCCCGGGCAGTACCAGAGACAGCTCACGAAAAAGAAGAAAATAAATAAATTACTACAGTGGTTAATATACCGAGTATACGGGAACCTCTCCGAAGTCGTCGAACATCTCGTCGTCCACCACGTTGCCGTCGCCGCCTTCTATCAGCGAGGTCGAGTACCTTCGGTTGAAGCCCGTGGAGGTGATTTTGTAGAGCCCTCGATTGCCGCGACGACGTTTGCATATAAGCTCAACGGGAACAGACACATCCAGCGAGGTACCGTTCTCAAAATGCACTGAAATGGAGATTGCGTAACTTCGCTCAACCAAGCATGACTTGAACGAAGGCACGAAGCGGAAGTCGCCCTCCGGGATAGTAACGGGGATCTGGATGAAAGAGACGTAGCTGTCCTTATCTAGGATCTCCCAAGAGGACGGGGGCGAGACAACTAGCTTTTTCAATGAAACAGTGTCGGTGGTCATGTGTGCAGGATCTCTATGCGAGGATGCTCCAGGACCGTCGCTGTTGGGGCCATATACTTTCGTGTATATTAGAGCTTTGATGGCGACCGATTTGATCTGTGGGAGTGAAGCGCCAGATTGGCTCTTGAATGTGACCTTGGAACTCACCGTCGTAGGCGAATATGAAAATATATCGATAGGGGGAGGTTTTTCGACCTCGACCGTACATGTTCCAATGGCAGCCTTTTTCAGAAATCCACTGGTAATAGTCTTGGACGCCTGAACTGAGTTCTCCTCGTTGACGCTGCTAGAGCTGGAATCACTTGACAGCGAAGGAGCAATGGATCCAAATGACGATACCGACTGACGGCGGACGTCTGTGCTAGTTGTGCGTGAATTGTATGGCATGATCCAGACGTGGGAAATCTGCTGTGACAAGACTCTAGTTGGCGTCTGCAGTAGCCTGGCTCTGACAAGATAGCGAACAGTGGATGCAGAGTCTGAGACGTCGACTTTGGGGCCGAAAGCTGGATGATAGCCTCCAAACTCAGACAAGGAACCGAGTGACGATGGCAACTGCTCATGGAGCCCAGATTTACAGGCAGGCAGCGGTCGGGTTTCGGGAATCTGGAGTGAAAAGTCAAAAGTGTAGGCCATACCTTGTTCCAAAGTCATGGAAGATGGATAGGCAGTGGCAGGTGGCATGAAATGGGCAATAATGGTCTTGCTGATGTACCTAGTGGCCGGATGGTGGCCCGCGTACCTTTTGACGGTTTCAATCAGCTGTAAGTCAATAAACACGCAGTCAATGGGCAAGTCCGTGTAGGCATTGACCACTACTGAGCCAGATATCACCCCGCCCGTCTGGTAGAAATAACCCTCCCTGGAAGACTTGTCGATATCCAGAACTAGCAATGGACAGTTCTTGGCCACTTGCTTCTGTACCGAGACTCCAGTAGAGTAACTAGGCAATTCATCCACGGATTCGTCAGGAGACAACTCCATGGCCGGGATACTGAGGGAAGCCATGGTTCTGGCGGGATACAGGCTTTCATAAGAAGGGCGACCGCAGAAGTCCCTGGTCACAAGCGACCGTGAGGGTAATCTGGAAGATAACATATTAGCAGTGACCATAGCTGAATCTCCATAGGTGTCAGTGGGCAGGACATAGGCAGTTTTTATATCAGATCCCATAATCGAAAGCGTTTAGTCAGATACGAATGACCAGTTCTAGTCCTGATACGAAGCTAGCCAGTTGTCAAAAAAGAGACAATGTTGCATATTTATATTCAGGCAATCAGAATCTGAGCGTGCTCCTCCTGTTATTAGCCGAAAAGGATTTCTGGGAACACATTCGAAAATGCTGTTCGAAGATACAGCTCTGCCGGTCTGCTTATCCTCACATGTGCATGCATGGCAGCTGCTTGTCCCATGCTTTGTGCTTTTTTCCCCACCAGTCCGTATTGCATATTTGGCTTAGCACGCATGGCAGCACGATGATCTTCTGACTCGCTAGCTAGCTAGTGTCCCCTCCCGAATGAACGAATTTCCATGGCGAGATACTGCGAAATCAGCTGTTCTGCATCGCTGAATCTGTTTCCTTACATAATTTCCACCCTGACTGGTCCTTTTTCTCGCACATCGCCTGATAGTAGCCTGATTCTCCGCAGTCATCCTTGTCAAGAGTATACACTGAAAAGCTCTCCGACGCTGCCGGTCTGATATGACCCAACTCACCCGTCCCATCGATTCAACAGCACGAACTGATATCCCCGAACAGCCGGCAGAGCTGGAGAGCCCCTGCTGATGAATTAGCCTGCTCTCCTCCGCAGGCATCGGTATTGCCCACTCTGCCTACCTCCCCTGAGAATACGAGATCCACTCATGCATATCGGCTCATGTACGTCACCAACGGTCTCCGAGCACTGCCCGCCAAATACGACATCGCTGAGCGGACCCAACTCCGCGAGCGCTCAGTACCGTCTCCAACCGGGGCGTTTCCAAGGGCCCTGTTGCTCGGGGCTGGGTCGCGCCTTCGGCGACTGGGGCGCTGCCCCAGACCCCGTGGCTCCTCTCGCTCCGCTCGAGTGGGGGAGGGCGCCGCCCACACAACTGCCGGAGAGTTGTGGTTAGATGGGCGCACTCAGATCCATCCACCGGTGCTCAGGCCGGTGGGAACCGACTCGAGCGGAGCGAGAAGAGCCACGGATCTCGTCAAGTCGCCGAGGGGGGCTGTCAGATAAAACATTCTATGGGGATTAATATATAGCGAATAAAATAAAAGGTACAAATCAGATCTATGCAATGACGGTGGCCAGGACGGGATGGGACGAGACGAGGCCGGGCTGCTCTTGCTCGAGGAACTTGAGGAGCGCGACGACCTTGGCGCGGATTTCGTCGTCCTCGAAGGGCTTGACGAGGGAGCCGTGGGTGATGTTCTTATTGGCCTCCTCCTTTTCGAGCTCGGCCTGCTTTTGGAACACTTGGTCAAAGACCTGGACCACCTCGGCTCGCGACTGCACAATCGAGGGCTCGCGCTGTTCGAATAATTTAATGATGAAGTTGAAGATGGGGGTGTTCTCCTCGAACCCGTCTTGCAGCGGCAGTCTGCTGACGAGAACTGGAACAACTTCCGATAGAGGCACCAGCTCGGGGTACTTGCTGCTCATACGGGCAACACAGCCACATGCATTGGCCAGGCTTCTGGCACTGTTGTCCTCCTCGTCGGTGCCGAACGACTTGCGCTTCTTCTTGTCCACCTTTTTGAGCAGTCTCTGCAGCTTCTGCAGCACGGTGGTGTAGTTGTTGCGACAGGTCTCGGCATCCTCACTGAACAGAACCAGCAGACCGACACCATAGGCAGCATTGCTTCTGACTTCAATATCAGAGTCTCCCAAAGCGTGCAGGAGGAGCTCCATCAGCTCCTTCGTCCATGGAGTGATGTTGGTTCTCAGACCGTTAATAATCTCTGAGATCGAACCGATTCCAGAGGCTCTTTCCTGAGAGCTCTTGCTGGTAGCATACTTGGAGATGAGCCCAAAGAAGGTAGGGAACAGAGGAACAAACTGAGGGCCCAGAGCAGCGGCCAACTGGACAGCCACATCGCTGGCACTGTCGGTAAGAACCTCGTCATACTCGGCGTTCTCTCCGTCGGCTTCATCATCACCGGGCTTGACGCCATCGTACTCGTCGTCCTCGTCTTCGGCTTGACAGTGGTGGCTCTTGCTAAGGATGAGGATGATCTCAGCACACAGAACTTCAAGATCCTCCTGAGAGCCAAGAACAACGGGGCCACTGGTGCGGATAGCCTCAACAACGTGGTCGCAGATGACAGTGGCAACTGAACGGTCGTCCTCAGTGGAGAACAGGTTCAAAGTAGTGCTGCGGGCGACGCTAAGCATGGTAGCAGCAGGCTCGGGCAGGACAACACTGGATGGGAAACCGGGAACCCAGGCCTCTTTGCTGATAGGGGTCAACTTGTAGAATGAAACATAGGCTCTCCAGAGAACAACCAAAGCAGACTTACGTATACCATCGTAGAAATGCTCGGTGAAGTCTTTCAAGTACTCGACAGACTTTTCCAAGTACTTTGTAAAGTGCTCCTTGGTGCCTACGATGATTTCGCCAAGAGTGTCGATGGCAATCTCCTTTTCAATGGCCAAGGCGCTGTTGACAGAGAACTTGTTGAGAATATCGTCCTCGTCGCCATCTTGGCCGACATTAACGTCGTCATCGTCTTCATCCCCGAGGCCGCCAAATTCGTCCTGATCGAAAGAAGCGAACAACGAAGGGACAACCATATCCAAGAAAGGAGCAAACTCGGTCTCATAAATCTTGGCCAAAGTGCCCAAGAAAATGTATCCGCATTCCTTAAGACGGCTCTGGCTCGACTGAAGACACTTGTAAGCAGCCTCGACCAGTGGTTGGACATAAGGACGGAAGGTCTCCTTACCAACAGCGCCAGCCAAAGCACTGAGGGCATCAAGAGTTTGACCGCACAGAGTCAGCTCTTCCTCAGTGACAGTATCAGAGGTGACACTGACACGGATAAAGGGCTCCAGGGCGGAGATAGTGTGAACAAAGAAAGGCTCAAAGAACTTTCCAGCAGCAAAAGCAGCCGATGCAATGGCAGCCACAATAGAGCCCTTAAGAGTGAAGTCAGTGGTGTAATTGATGAGGTGCAACAACTTGGGCACGAGCTCAGGAAGGTACTTTTCGGTGATAATGTCAGCATCAAGGGTCTCGAGAATAGAGTCCAAAGCAAGACAGGCGCTCTTGCCGACCTTCAAACTAGAAGCACCGTCCATGATGCTGAACACCAGAGGCAACAGAGCCTCGTGGTGTTCGCCAACAACGTCGTGCAGCTCACCAGCAAGCTGAGCAAGCGCAATAAGAGCACTGACTTTAACCATCTGGTTCGAATCCTGAAGACCCTGCACAACCAAAGGCAACACGGTGGAGATCTGGTTGGCAACAAAGTCAGGAGCACCCTCAACAGCTTGCGACAAAGCCAAAAAACCAGCACGTCTTTGGAAAGCATCAGAAGAACTGACATAGTGAGGCAGAGCAGCAAGAAGAGGGGCCATGACCTGAGTAGGAGGCAAACCGGAAGACAGAGAGTCAATGATGTACAGAGCACGCTTAGCAGGAGTGTCTTCCTCCTCGTCGTCATCATCTTCCTCATCAAAGGGCTCAGCCGCAATTTGCAGAGCAGTGTTGGTGAGCACAGGTCCGAGCTTCAAAGACTGAATCTTGCTCTTCTTGAATCTGATGGCAGCAAGCAAGAACTGCAGAGCAGGCAGTCGCATTTCATCACTGAGTTGCTTTTCAGCAGCAATGTTGTTGAGCATGAAGTTAACAAGATCCTTCATGTGCTTAGAAATAAGGGCATAGTCAGACACCAAGAAGCCACTGAAGACCTCAAACACCTGCAAAGCAGACTTTTCATCGTCAGCACTGATGACCTGCTTGAGCACTTCAACAGCAGAAGGCAAGACAGCGCGGAAGAGCTCGATTGGGTTCTGGTCCTGAGGAGCCTTGGCCGAAACAGCGGTGGTGTCGATGTTCTCTGAAACTTTACCCAAACCAAGAACAGTAGACACACGAACTTGAAGCGACTCAGGGTCATTAATGGTATGGGCGAACAAGTGCAGTAAGTCGACAGATCCATCAATCAGCACATCAGCATCCGCTTCCAAAAGAGTATACAAAATATACACAGCAACTTCTCTCTCAGGGGCAGACGAGGACTTACTGGTCTGATACAGGAATGGCAGTAGCTCGTTCCACTTGCCAGCATCAACATCAACCTTGGCAATGGACGAAATTACTCTCGAAGACGTGTGTCGCACCAGAGCATTCTGCTCTTGCAAAGTAGACTGCAGAAGAGAAGACTTGATGGAGGTCATTTCTTGCTCAGACAGCTTGGGAGCCTCCCAGAATTGGCTAATGAGCTTGCGCACCTCGACACCAGCCAACTGACGGATCTGGCCATCGGGATGAGTCTGAAGAAGGTGAATTAGAGCAGGAACCACCTGTGGCTTGGTGTAGAACTCATTCTGCAGTTTGGTCGAAGCCAACTTAATAGCCTCGGTACTGGGAGAAGTAACGTACTTGAGAGTTTCCTCTAAACTCGTCAAAAATTGAGAATCCATACTGGGTATGTTGTAGACGTTGCCAGTACTGAGTCCACAGTCTGGCGTAGGGGTTAGAATGTAAAACTTTTTGTGATCGTCCTAATTTTTTTAACTACTCTATGCACCAGTTTACCCCTGATAATTCCAACCCTAACCATGAAAAATATTGAGATCAGGCGTGATCAGCTGCAGACGCCGAGAGCCGAGATTGTCTTCAATTTGGTCTTCAGCTGGAAGCGTAGTTGGAGTTCATTCAGACTCCAGATGAATTGAGGGTCGCGAATCAATTCCTGCCCATTTGTAGACGGATCCGTCACGTGTTTGTTTTTGCTGCACCGCTTGCTTTTGGGCTCGGTTCTTTCAAACATGGTCTTGTTACATCGCATAAGTCGCACTAGGGGGCTCCAGATGTCTCTGAGGAGAACAATTGCCTATGTTTCGAAGAAGCCCCGAAAACTGCCGGTCGCAAGCAGTGAGAGTCTGAAATATGAAGCCTCGCAGAGCCGCGTGGTCGAAAATGTGAGCGCAAAGCCAAGGCCTGGATCTCTCAAACCCGCTCGTCGAGCAGCCCGTACGAAACCGACGCGCCCTTCTAAGACCACAGACACCGCACCCCAGCTGATATCTTCATCACGGCCGAATCATATGGATCAATTGAGATCAGTCCCTCAGTCGCAAACTGGCACGAAGCACACTGAGAAAACTGCACCCGGGTCCGCTCCCCGGCCCAATGCTAACACTCGAATTCTCAGCGACATCTTTGATAACGACGTACCACAAGCCGATTACGAAGGCCTGAATATCCCATATGCGACACAGAACACACCGCTGGCGACCAGAAAACAACAGATTCGAGGCGTCTACTCGATCTTTATAGAATACCTCTTTACGCGCCGACTGATCCAAAGCACGCCGAAACTGTATACCTGCCCGTACTTTACGGCGTACTACTTTCCGTCCTGGCACTTTCTGGCAAGTGGGCGCAAATCTAGCCCATCTCTAGTCTGTCTTTATACCAAAGGAGAAGAAAACAACGGAGTAGAACTGCCTAAAGGCAGGCTGGCCCCCAACACCTTCCGCCGGTCGCGGAATCCCATCCATTACGCAGTATGGCGCAACTACATCAACAAATCCTACAAAGCGGCACTTTTGACGTCCTACAAAACCGTGATTACGTCGTGCCCCCCCGCTCCAGACGGCGTATTTCTCATTCGAGCCAATAAAGTGCTCAAACAAAAAGCCCTTCTCCAACAGCACATGAATCATCTCGTGGTCAAGGCACAGCACATGCTGCTCAGCGACCAAGCCACACGCTGGGTCGACCAGGCCAACGCCAGAGTCGACTACCGCCAGTTCAACCACATGCTCCGCATGGTCTTCCTGCCGCCCGTCCAGCGTCCGTCCAAGCTCCTCACCCACTAGGGCCGGACCGTGCCTCCGGCGGCCGGGGCGCTGCCCCGGATCCCGCTGCTCCTCGAGCGCAGCGAGAGGAGGCTGACTGCCAGCTAGTGGGTGTAGGTTGGTCCGCTGGAGACTTTTAGGAGATACTTGCGGAATCGACGAACATCGCTTGCTGATTTTGCGCAGGTAAAGAGGGAACTGAATTCAGAAATGACTGAGTTGCTACCATTAACCAGAACACAGTACCATTCTTCGCCTCGCGGAGCTCCCAGTCGGCGAGGGGTTTTCCTCGAGCTCCGCTCGAGGAGCCACGGGGTCCGGGGCAGCGCCCCGGCCCCCGGAGGCGAGCCACCCCCAGAATCAATAAATAATACAATAAATACTGTCACAAGCCGCTGTGGGGGAGCACCCAAGCCGGCAGCGGCGCGGTGTAGTTCCACTTCGTGGACCCGTTCTCGCGGCAGGTGTACTGGCGGGCGTGAAGATATATGACCATTTCGTCGGGCGTGTGGTCTCGGAAGATCTCGGTGTCACACTCTGGACACCGCTCGGCATCTGGCTGGATTTTATTAAGCCTGCTCTGCTGCGCGGCCAGTTTCAGTCGCACAAAGGCCGCCGTCAGCGCTGATTCATGGTGCTCTTTTTCCTCCTCATTTCGTGCTCGTTCTTCTTCTAGAAGCAGGCTTATTTCGCGGAATACGGGCCGCTTGTACAGTGTGTCGTTGGAGATAGGGTGGCCCATCAACGCCAGGTGCTTGCGGATCTGGTGGGTCCGACCCGTCACTGGAACACACTTCACCACGCTGGAGTGGTCGTGTGAATCATAACGAACGCGTTCAAACACCGTCTGGGCCTGTTTCCGGTTCTCGAACGCTCTCATGAAACTGCTGAAGTCTCTATTAGCGTCGATATCGAACAGTGGGAAATCGAATGTCGTGGTTTCCGCGGGAAACTCGCCAACAACCTTCGCATAGTACTCCTTGTGAACATTCTCGCTCTTGCTCAAATCTCTTCGGAACTGGGCCGTGGCCTGGGCCGTCTTCGCTAGCACGACTATGCCAGATGTCATCCTGTCGAGACGGTGAGTAGGATGCACAGGATGTCCCAGCTGGCCGGCGAGCACCTCGGTCAGGCTGTTCAGCCGGTACTTCCCTGACGGGTGTGTCGGCAGCCCGGCAGGCTTATTCACCACTACAAGGTCCTCAGATTCGTGAACGATCTCGATCTTTGGCCCGAAATCCACTACCGCCGGTTCGTGGAAATGCACTCTGTACTCCAGCACATCGCCGTTCTCTATCACAGTGTCCAGGGCCTCTTCCTTCGCATGACTCAACCCCGATTTCACCTTGACAATGGACACACAGTCCTGTTCCTGTTAGCACCCTGCCATGTCCTCGGACCCTGGGCCGCTGAACACTCACCAGACCCGTCCGGAACTCGGCCGCGACCACGTCGCGCACCGTGCGCCGGAACCACCGCTCCTTCGAGTAGATCCTGTTAGTATAGTAGTAAGGCGGGATCCGGCGGACGCCGCCCTCTATCACGGCGCTCATGTCGCAGCTGCTGCTCAGGGGTAAATCTGAAAAGTTTCGCTGCAGCATCCGATCACCAGGATACGACATGGACGCGCCCCGGCCGCCGGAGGCACGTCTACGCCCAGCGGGAGAAGTTGTCTGTACAAAATGTATTAATTAAACGTAAATCTATGCACATGGTCATTGTTGAAGACCTGCAAACACCGAACCAAAACACGGGTACTCGGAGCCGGCAAAATAATACAACATAAATATAAATATAATACTCGGTCGAGTGTCATAACAGAGTCGTATCCCAAAAAGGTAAACAAATAAGCAAAAACAGGGTTCATTAAGCGGATTAGGATGGAGGCAAAAGTGTGGATTTTAGTACCTTTTCAACGAGTTGAGCGTCGAATGCCAGCAGCGAGAGAGGGAAAAAGGGGGTCGGCGAGGTTGTAAATGGGCGGCAAGCTGGGCTCTTTAGAGCTTGAGCTTGCGGGGCACCTCCCAAGTGTTCTCTTGGTTGGTGAAGTGACCGTAGGAAGCGGTCTTTTGGTAGATGGGGCGGGCCAGGTCGAGGTCCTTTACCAGCACACCGGGTCTCAAGTCGAAGTTGTCTCTGACGATCTTGACGAGCTCCGAAGACGAGTACTTGGAGGTACCATAGGTGTCGACGAAGATGGACAGGGGCTCGGCAACACCGATGGCGTACGAGAACTGGACAAGGGCACGGCGGGCAAGGCCGGCAGCGACGAGCGACTTAGCGACCCAACGGGCAGCGTAGGCGGCAGAACGGTCCACCTTAGAGTAGTCCTTACCGGAGAAAGCACCACCACCGTGGGCACCCCAGCCACCGTAGGTGTCGACAATGATCTTACGACCAGTCAGACCAGCGTCACCTTGGGGACCACCAATGACGAAACGGCCAGAGGGTTGGATGTGGTAGACGGTCTTGTCGTCCAAGAACTTGGCAGGAATGACCTTCTTGATGATCTTCTCGAGGATCTCGGATCTCAAGTCCTCAGTGGAGATCTCGTCGGCGTGCTGGGTCGAGATGACGACAGTGTCGACTCTCTTGGGGATGGTAGCACCGTTGTCCGACTCGTACTCGACAGTGACCTGGGTCTTGGTATCGGGTCTCAACCAAGGCAGGGTGCCGTCACGACGGGCAGTAGCAAGAGCCTTGTTAAGCTGGTGAGAGAGGATGACAGTCAAGGGCAACAACTCTTCAGTCTCATCAGTAGCATAACCAAACATGATACCCTGGTCACCAGCACCAAGCTCCTCAAGAGCCTTCTCGTAGTGAAGACCCTGAGCAATATCGGGAGACTGCTGCTCAATAGCAACCAAAACGTTACAGGTCTTGTAGTCGAAACCCTTGGCAGAGTCGTCATAACCAATCTGCTTGATGGTGTCACGGACAATCTTCTGGAAGTCCAACTGGGCTTTGGTGGTGATCTCACCGAACACCATAATCATACCAGTCTTAGCAGCAGTCTCGCAAGCAACCTTGGAAAGAGGGTCCACCTTCAAACAAGCGTCGAGGATGGCGTCCGAGACCTGGTCACAGATCTTATCGGGGTGTCCCTCACCGACAGACTCGGAAGTGAAGAAAAAGGTCTCTGGAGCAGTCATTTCTGTAGAAGTAAATGTTTAGTGAAAAAAAACAAAAAAGATAGATGAGAAACAAAAAAAACTGATGAATATGAAAGAGGTCCCTCGCCGAACGTCAACAACTCGTTTTAAGTGATACTTTTTTTTGCTACACAGAAAGGGAAGAAAAAAAAAAAAAAAAAGGAAGAACCGGACCAGACGTGCGCCAGGCCTGTTTATATATTATTTCCCACCCTCGACCCAAGTCTGCCGCAATTTTTTTCACTAACCCACCTGCCAGCCAGAACCGTGCCTAGCGCAAATGCAGCATGTGAAAATTTGCCTGCCAGCCCAGCCCTGGCCGTTGCGAATTAGGTGCACCCCCAGCGACACACGCTCCCATCGGTCCCTGTCACTGCGACTCCGACTCCCCCAACCCTCGACCGCTATCTGTCCCACGAACCGCGCCATCTCACGTGCCATGGCCGACCGCTGCTCAGGGGTGGTACTCAGGGGGTGGTGACCCGTGCGCTCGCTTGGCGACCCACTGTGCGCACTGGGGGCGTGCCTCCGGCGGCCGGGCGCTGCCCGGACCCGTGGTGCTCGCTTCGTGAGCCTGGCTTGAGCACTGGGGACATGCCTCCGGCGCTGGGCTCTGCGCGAATCCGTCGTGCTCGCTTCGCGAGCCTGACCTGCGCGCTGGGGCTCTGCCCGGACCCATAGTGCTCGCTCTGTTGACCCAATTTATTTACCCCTGAAACTTCCCAAATCGATTCATACAGAAATGCATTTTTGCGTTCCAGTCGAGTCTGGTTTTACTGTATTAACTATAAACTTGCTAGAGATCTGAACTTACTTCTGATATTCGCTTGGGCCGCCGCTGCACTTCACCGCGGCTCTACCTTCGTGTATAGGTGGCGGCCGTGGCACATAAATATTGGAAGCTGTGGAACAGATTGATACCTGCCGCGGCACTGCCCTGCTGCTGTGCCTCAGCCTGTTTATTTTACTAGAGACTGTGGCACGGACAGACTGCAGCTCCGCAGCCAATATCGTGCCACAGTTTGAATCGACACAAACTAAAAAATCATGCTAC
Organism: Sugiyamaella sp. yHKS617; assembly: GCA_030580325.1. Lineage (NCBI taxonomy): Eukaryota > Fungi > Ascomycota > Dipodascomycetes > Dipodascales > Trichomonascaceae > Sugiyamaella > Sugiyamaella sp. yHKS617. The sequence goes on along the minus strand of JAKTSR010000171.1, from coordinate 8,053 downwards.
TGTTGAATTATTTTATGGTGGAGACTCGTCCTTTATGATCAATCATACTCAATTCTTCTATATTAGTGAAAGGACTCTGGCAGTTGTGGCAGTGACTGTTCGGTGTCACAGTCAAGTTTTCCATATCGGAGTCTGCACGTATGTACAGTAGCACTAACCGCGACCCATTCAAAGATACATCAATATATGGGTGGTACCACCGCAGCCTGCGGTGTTGTGATCCATTTAATATATGTATTTTATTAAATGGGTCCGCTTCGCGAGCCTGGTGTGGCACCTTGAACGTCCCATGTGATGTCTTGGTAGTGAGTGCTGCTGGGATCACTAGTGCTCGCTTCACGTGTTGAGCTACCATGAATCTGTATTTGCCCTGCCCGAGAAGTGTCACTCCGGCCCTCAAGAACTCCTGCGCTCTTGGAAGAGGTGAATACGAGCGCAACGAGCGCGAGCCCTGACACACCTGGGCCTTACACTCACCTGGGCTGCTGGAGGCAGGTCTACCCATCTGTGGGAGATACGTGTCTTCTCAGCCCGACTCGAGCGGAGCGAGAGGAGCAGCGGGGTCCGGGGCAGCGCCCCGGCCGCCGGAGGCACTGCGCCCCTGTTCGAATGATGAGGTCTCCCCGGAGGCACTGGGCTGCCTGACCGACTCGAGCGGAGCGAGAGGAGCAGCGAGGTCCGGGGCAGCGCCCCGGCCGCCGGAGGCACACTGACAGCGAGTACAATACAATAGTTGAGGAAAAGGGGGCATACAGAATGCGATAGATGAGGGGAAGGGAGGCAGGCGGGCAGATAGACTACAAAGAGGCTGGGGAGAGGCAGGTCTACTCCCAGTCGACGTAGTTGCGGCCGACGACACGGTAGACGCGGACCTCGCCGCTTTTGAGGTCGCTGAGTCGGTAGCTCTCCTGTTTGAGGCGAGTCGAGGCGTTTTTGGAGCCGGGCTCGGGCTGGATGTAGACGCGGATCTTTTTCTTGGACCCGTCCCACTCGTAGATGACGCCGGCGCTGATGTGGTCGTCTTTGCCGACGTCGACACTGTACTTCTGGTGCAGGCCGCCTTTGTGGCCCTGGAACCGTGCGTTACGGAACGCGACGATATCGCCGGGCCGGATCTCGTCAAACTGTTTGACGCTGGCGTTGGCCAAGTTGTCGTAAATAAGCGCTCCATAGGCTCGGCGGCCAATTGCTGGTAGAGCTCCTGGCTGTTTGGCCACAATGTCAGCTATAACATTAGCACTGGTAGTGCCTGCTGACGACGACAGTCTTACAGCTTCATCGAGCACTCGTTTGCCATATACTTTGTAAGCATCTTCAAACTGGTCCTGGCGCCATGTTGGAGGTGCCATGTGCGACTGTTCAAACGTCACTGAGCCTACGGGGTCTTGGTGGTCGTATCGAGCTGTGATCACAGACTGCGAGTAGTCGTGGTACAACACGTACACGTCTCGGGAAATCGAAACTCTCCCACCTCGTTTGGTGGATTGCGAGTCGTCCACCTCGTAGATGAGATTGCCAATGTTGCGGCTAATGGCGGCTGGAATGCCATTGGCAACTGTCCACCACTGCGACGAAATGTCCAAGTCGATATCATGGGCCACAAACGAGTTGCCACTGTCGAGACTGCTCCGACCCTGTACTCCACCGCTGCCACCACTGCCACCGCTACCACCGGTTCTCTGGTCAATCGACCTTCGCTGGTCAATCGATCTTCTCTGTTCAGCCGACCTTCTCGAAAAGTGGCCCTGCTGAGGTGTACTAGGGCTTGCAGAGCTCGAGTGAGGAGCAATTGGAACAGCTGGAACAGAGACTGTCGGTGGAGCCGGTATTCCCGCTGGAGTTGTGGGAGCTGCTAGAGCAGGAGGCGCAGATAGTCCTGGCGGAGCAGGGACTGGTGGCCCAGGTGGAGCAGGTGCTGGAGGAGGCAGCGCACGAGGGGCACTGCGGATTGGAGCAACGGGTGCTGCTGGCGGTGTAAACGCAGCATCTTCATATTCTGCTTCAGACGACTGGTCCGGCTCGTACTGCTCAGTGGTGTCTGACTCCTCAGACCCCTGCAAGTCCGACGACGCCTCTTCGTACGAGTCTACAGGCGGATGCGGCGGTAGAGGTGGCCGTGGCGGCAGGCTCGTAGGTGCTCCTGACGGCACTGGTGGCACAGCTGGCACCGGTAAGACTGATGGCACCGGTGGAATGGCCGGAGCGCCGGCTGGTGGAGGGGGCGGAGGAGCACGGGTTCCTGGAGGAGGTACTGGCTGTGAAGCTGGCGACTGAGGAGCAGCTCCGGTGGGAACAGGAGGAGGCACGGGTCGACCGGGCAGCGGTGGGTGTGCCTGGTGATGCTGGTGGTGATGCTGATGATCACTGCCTCCGCCCAACGAACCTGTGGACAGCGGACGGCCGTGGAAGCTGCTGACTCGCGGTGAACCGGACGCCTCGTCACGCGAATTATAAATATCCGTGTCCTCGTCAGCCTCGTAGCCCGTGGTCTCATCGGAGAAAGTCTCCTGATCCGGCACATCGGGCGTTGCAATCGGCGCTGGGCCCGGTGCTGGTGGTGGAGGCGGCCTGCTATGAGGAGCCTCGCCGAAATCATCCACCGTCCTCGACTTTCTCGGGGCCGAGCCCACAGACCGGCCCGTCGCGTTAGGCGAAATGGGCACGGGAGGGATGGTCCCGCTGCCGCCCACATACGAATGCCGCTTGGACATCGTCCGGAAGCCCTCCTCAGACTCGGTCCGCTCGTCGTCTCCGAGCTCGTCTGTTCTGTTAGTGTCTACCAGGTGACGTGCCTCCGGCGGCGGCGGCCGGGCGCTGCCTGGATCCGTAGTGCTCGCCTTCGCAAGCGATATCGCAGCGTGAGTCGTACCTTCAATAACCTCGTCAACGGCCACGGGCGAGTGCACCGGCTCCGTGGAGGAGCGGCGTGGCGGCTTCGCCAGGGGCTCCTGGCCTGTGTCGCGTTAGGACTCGATTCGACGGTTTTGGCTGTGCCTCCGGCGGCCGAGCGCTGCTCGGACCCGTAGTGCTCGCTTCGCGAGCGCGCAACCCCCCACCGGGAACTGCGCTCGCGAAGCGAGCACAACGGGTCCGGGCAGCGCCCGGCCGCCGGAGGCACGCCAGTTACTTACCAGTTGGGCCAGACACCGGCACGGGAGGCGCATGTGCTGCGGGGGAGTATCCAGGGGCGGGAGGAGGAGGGCCCCGAGGAGAGAGGGGTCCCGCGGGTGCGGGCACTGGTGGAGCTGGGGCGGACGGCGAGGTCGGTGCGGGAGGAGCTGGGGTGTGGGTCGGGACGCTGAGGGGTGGCAGAGGGGGAGGCAGGGCCCGGGTCGGCTCCTCTGTCGGGGCCGCTTGTTCTGGCCCGGGAGCTTCGGACTCGATGTCTTCGTCGCTCTCCTCTTCGTGTTCTTCAGGAGCAGGTGGCGCCGTTCGTTTCTGAAGAGCAGCTAGGGCCTTGGGGTCGGCGAACGGGAACATGGGCACTGGGGCCGGGTGTGGCTCGACGTCCTCTTCTGGAGGTGGTTGAGACTTGGGCGCCTTCTTGGTCTTCGGTTTGCTGGCTGAGGGCTGGGGGAACCCGCCGGTCATGAGCATTCCGAGATTCATGCCCATGCCGCCGGAGATCTTGGCCATTCTCTCTCGAAGGGCAATGCGTTTGGCCTCTTCTTCGTCCTCTTCGTCCTCGTCCTCGTCGTCATCGTCACCATCACCTTCTACTTCATTTTCATTTTCATCTTCCTCGCCTTCTCTGGCGTCCTGGCCATCATCGTTGCCTTCGTCAGCGGCAGTCGAGCCGCTGGCTCCGGCCCTGACTGGGCCCTCATTACCTTCCAATACAAGACTGTCGTCGAGGTTGCGGCTATGGTCGATAGAATGCTTTCTGTCGCTGAAGCTGCCGGATCTTCGAGAAGCAATTGGAGATCCCGGAGCATCATTTCCTGAAGTCACCGATGCAATAGAGCCTCCAGTAGCCACTCTGTCGAGCTCATGGCGAGATCCAGATGACAAAGTTCTTTCTAATGGGGCCGGCACTCCGGCAGAACCGGGAGCAGAACCCGGGGCCGAGCCGGGGCCAAGATCTTCGCCCTCTAATCCAGCAGAACCGGGGTCGGCAGCTGGAGGCGGTGCCTTCTTAGCCTTGGCTTTTTGCTTCTTGCGGAGAGCCGCTGCTTCGACGCGCTCCTGTTCCTCTTGCTGCTGTTGCTGAAGCAGCTTGATACGCTCCTTCAAACTCATCTTGGGCAGGTTGTCTTCCCCTTCGTCGTCATGGTCAGCACTGGAAGCTGCAGAGGGCGCTGCAGCTGGTGGTGGCGAGGCATGGTCGAAAGAGCCACCACCGCTGGTAGCAGCTGTAGGACTGCCAACACTGGATGGCGAAGACACTGCCTCAAAAGTGCTGGCTCGGGAAATCGACGACTGTGTCTTGGGAATACTAGGAACATAAGAGCTTGGCGGCGGGACGTACGGTTTCTTGACAAAAGATGAAAACTTCTGCTGGCCAGGAACAATCGGAGCTGCTTCAGACTGGACGTTGAAGGCAGCGATTCTATCTTTAAATGCATTTCTTGTAGCTGGAGTTGGTTTATGCTCTTGATGCTGCTGCTGTTCCTCAGTGTGTTCGGTAGAAAAAGAAGATGCAACTGGAGAATCAGGCTTCTGGGAGCTCGAAACAGGGGCCGAGGAAGAAGCTCGGTCCAGTCCATCCTCACTGATATCAACACTAGCCAGCTTTCTCGTCACGGACTCGACAGGAGCGGACAAAGGAGCGGATGCCGACCCCGAAGGAGCCTCTCCAGATGGAGTTTCATAAGGAGCAGAAGTAGGAACAGTAGCTGACGAAGACACAGGGCTTTTCACAGCCGAACCTGGAGGTCCGATATGAATAGATGTGCCCTCAGACTCCTCTGGCTCCTCCTGCTCTTCTTCAGACCAGTCATCTTCGTTCACAGCTGGTTGGCTCCTAAAGTCTGTGACAGGCTTTGAGGAAGACTCTGCAGCTGGCACCAGGGCCGGCTCTCTGGTCACGACCGGTGAAACCGGTGCAGCCGGCGCTGCCTCTGGCTGGCTGATCTCCACAAAGTTCCGGGGAAACATGCCCTTCCTAGTCGGGTCGCTGACATAGTTGCCACTGAACCATTCGTCGTCCTCAATGACCTGCACTTGGATCTTCTCACCAGTCTCAAAGGACAAATCGTCCGGATGCTCCGACTGATACGGATACAATGCCGTGACCACAAACGGAGGGGTTGGAACCGACATGGCGAACTAACAACCACACACCTAACAAGCTTTACTCTGTAGAACACCACTCGGCTCAGCGCTACTCGAAAGAAACAATTGCGACAGACACAACACAGGACAGTAGCTCCAATCGCACTCTGTGTGCCTAGGTCCGCTGGTATCTCTACTCGACGCTCTCGGAGCAACTCTTGAAGGTGGACGCTGGATGCTGGACGCTGTGTCCTTCAAAATCACTGGCCAATTGCGTCGTCAGCTGCTCTGGATTCAGCGCGAAGAACGCTTATCCCTGTCTGCTCGGCCACTAAATCCGGCAAAATCGTCTAACCTCAATTGCTCCACTGACGTATCGTTGGAGCGGGCTCTCGTCGGATGCCTCAGGCGCGAACTCGTACGACTCAAGGCGGGGCCACTCGCTGTTCAGCAAAGCTCAATTGCACTCAGGCACAGATTAGTACAGTCTCTCTTGACAGCCTTGTCCACTACGAAAGGCGTAAAGCCGCTGTTATCGAAGGTTAACTTTGAATACCGCCGCTGCCTCTGATTCGAATTATATATATATGTGGAGACTCTGACAGCCGGCGCACGGGGTTAGGTCGGCGCAACGCTGCACCGCCCAGATGCCCTGGCGCTGTATGTGGGGATCCTGCATCGGGAAGCTGAGACTTCGCCAGCCGGCCCGACGGGTGAGCCTCCGGCGGCCGGGGTCCGGGCGGAGCCCGGCCGCCGGAGGCGCACCGGCCCCAGCAGAGCAACGGGAAGAGATTGTCGTAACAGTGAAATAAAATAAGAAAGAATAGATAGGCTGCCTGCCGGCAGGAGGGCACAAGCGACGGGGAGGATGAAGGGGGCTAGAATCTGTCGGGGAAGAGCACGGGGGCGACCAGGGTCCAGGAGTAGAGGGCGAAGCAGATCCAGGCACTGACGATTTTGGTCCAGGACGAGAAGTAGGTGCGGCCCACAGGGACGAAGGCGCCGTCGGCCTCTTCTTCGACGTTCATGGTCAGCAGCGTGGCGGTCCACTGGGTGGCCAGGAAGAACACCAGGTGGAACAGCACGTAGTTGTACTTGGTGGTGCCCTTTTCGTCGTCGCCAGTGCCGGTGTAGTCGTCGTCGTCTTCGCTGTCGCTGTATTCCCAGTTGGTCTCGTTCAGAGCTGAGGCGGGCAGGGCGCCTGACTCGACGGCAGACCGCAGAGCCTCGGCGCGCATAGTGGACCGCGAGGGCTCTTGAGTCACCAGCGAGTGCTCCGACTCTAAGGGCTCGTATGAATTGGTCTGCTTGATAGTCGACGACTGAGTGGCTGCTCGCGTCGTGGTGTAGGCAATAGCCAGGAATGTGAAAATCGCACCGAGCACAATACTGGCAGTACGGGTTCCCTTTGACCGAATCAGCGGGTTGCAGGATTTGTCGTCGGGCTCAGCAGCCACAGCAGACATGGTCAAATAAGCGCAGTAGATAGACACCATGGCCGACTGGGCCAAACCCGCTTGCGGGTTGTATTCCTGTACAGTGGGGTTGATAGACAGCACTGACACAATCAAGGTGAGAATGAGATTGATGGTGATGGCAGCCTGGTTCATGGAGCAGCCCGACGACGCAAAGAAAATGTACATGATAATAGTCAGCACAAGACTGCCTATGTACATACCCAGCGTCGAGCCCACCAGAATAAACCGCCACAGATTCGAGTCGTTCTCCTCGACATGAAGCAGACAAGTCTCGGCCCAAGAGTGAGCGAAATCAACAAGCAGGACTAGACCTATCAGGATGAACACAAACGAGAACACCATGGCAATGTGGTTGCCCCAGAACACGAAAAACGAGTCTGGGATCAAAAACGTCAGAACGATCAGGGCCAGCCATCCAAACGTCTTGGCTCCCCAGTATCCATTCTGAATACCCGCCCGCGGGTTTCGAGACGAGTGCACGCCAACCAGTAACCCGGCCAGAATCAGATGGAACAGCGCCAGAGCAAAATTGATACGGTGCACTGCTACAAACCCATAGCATTCTCCGCCCAAACAAGTGATCTTCATGTAATCCAGCGTCAGGTGCTCGAGCTTCTTCACAGCCCAGTCTGTGAGCATGATCCAAGACAGAATCGAGTTGACAAGAAACAACACAGCGTAGCCAATTCTCGTGGCGATACTGGACGAGCACTTCCCGCACACCGAGCACAGCGCCGAAAACGCGGCCGCTCCACAGCAGCTCGCCACCCACGACCCGGCCATGCTCACGGCCGGCGTCGCCATCAGCGGTATCGACAATAAAGCTCCCATGGCTCACTCAACTCTTGCAAGACCGATATTACTCTCTCCTATGATTCTGATGATCACTTCACTATATCGTGCCGCAGCCGATATCGCTAATCTCCTCTCCAGTGCCGCACGCCGTGCGGTCTGAGCTTGAGTGACTCCGGGCTGGGCTTCCCTGAGCACAGCTAAAGGAGCCGGCGGTCTGGGACACCGCTCCAGCTGCCAGGGGAAGAGGTCCGCCTCCAGCGGGGCCGGGGCGCTGCCCCGGACCCCGTAGTGCTCGCTTCGCGAGCGCCGGTCCCCGGGAGCGGGGTTCATCGAGAGCAGCCAGGGACCCCAGCCTTGCTGAGGCGAGCTAGGTGAACTTATCGAGCGAGGATCTTCGGATATGGGGCCGATGGAGGTTTACCTGGCCAGATCCCAAGACGCCGAACACCCGTGGCCGCCTGCGTGCCTCGGCGGCTGGGGCGGGTGGTGGGGGCAAAGGCTCACGGTGCGAGCACCACGGGGTCAGGGGCCGGCTCCCGGGAGCTGGCGCTGTCACCCCCCCCCCC
>JAKTSR010000170.1:0-27829 GCA_030580325.1 Sugiyamaella sp. yHKS617 | reverse complement strand
CCCGATATCAATCAGCGACGCAATACACCCGCCATGGAATGCCCCTAAACGGTTCTACCCTGGTCAGCTCGTGCCACGGGCGAACAAACTGGCGAACACCACCGGCTTTTCCGGCCCCTAGCGGCCAGCGGCCAGGGTGTTATCCTGGTCCCATTTGTGCTCGCTTTACAAGCCACTATTTGCCCATTTCTCGGGAGTGGCCCTCCTCTCACTGCGCTCGAGGAGCCAACGGGGTCTGGGGCAGCGCCCCAGCTGCCAGAGGCACTCCTGATACATGTCCGGCGGTTGAGCATTGCCCTCGATCCCATAGTGTTCGCATCACAACACTTGCGATCGGTCGGTTCGCTTCCTCAGACTGGTCTGCGTTCGAGGAGCCACGGGATCTAGACGGCCCTGCGACAGGAGGCGCCGCGGAACTTACGATGTGCCGCTTGTCAATCTCGAACTCCATGGTGACCTTTCCCGGTGTGGCCTGGGTAACAACCGCCTATTCTCGTTAGAATCCATGCCCTGGGTACGCTTGTCGGAGAGCTACCTTTTCGAACATGGCAGCCTCGAGGCCGCCATTTTTGACCATGTCGGCCCAAACCTGATTCTGTAGTTAGTTCCAATGTTCCCGGAGGAGTGAAAGCAGAGTCATTCGTTCAGGGGCGTGCTCTCGCACCGGTATCACGCACTTTTCTCACGAACTTCAAAGTCGCCATTGCTCCTCAGTCAGAATCTCTGGCAATGTGAGTGACTGAGAAGTGAGAAGCGATACGGACCTAGCTCGGCAATTGACCGGATTTAACAATTGCCGCATACAGCATCTGCGTCGGATGTACTGACCGCTGTTGTCCACCTGGAGCCTTCCACAGACGGACACTGCCCCAGACCCCACTGCTAGCTTTTCTACAAGAAGGAAAGGCAAAGGAAGTCGCGGGTCTCTCGTTGGTGTAACGAGTTCATTGCGGTCCGGGGTAGCACTCTGTCACGGCACCATTTCCCCTCCCGGCCCGACAGGTGAGCGTTGCACCAACTGCGGCCGCTGCTCCAGACACCGCTGCTCGGTTCGCCCAGCCACTTCTAGGAATAGCTCTATTCAAAGCGCAGTGAGAGGAGCAGCGGAGCCTGGGGCGGGGCCTGGGCAGCTTCCCAACTGCCGTAGGCGGCCCCAGCCTGCGAGGTAATGGCGTACCTGCATGCTGCCGATATATAGCTGGCTCTGGGGATAGCTACAGCAGCTACGCAGGGCGAAGCGTGAAAGCCGTACACTGTGGTCTGGCTGCTTAGCGCGGACTTAAATGTTTATTACCTTAATTCATGTCATCAGCAGCAGCAGCACTGGCTTTCGTTGGTAGCTGGTATTCAGAGAAATCAGACGATTGCTGACGTGAGTGTCGTCGTATGGATCATAGCAGTTCTCGTTGGGACTGGGTGAATTGTGCTTTCAAGTGATCTAACCGGGCACCGGAATTAGTTTGCTCGTTCTAGTATCATATCAGTCCATTGCGACAACTCGACAGCGGCAAGTGAGTAGTCTGATGGCAATGGCGGTGGTAACGTTGTAACTTGCTAGTGGAAATGCTGTACTCGGGTTTCGGTAGGGCGCTGCTTCGGTGTTGCTAGTGGTGTCGACTCGCAAGTGGAGAGTGGTGTGCTGACCGGATGGCGTGCAACTTGAAGTTCAATTATCACATACTACGCTTTTTGGGGGCTTAGTCTAACAATTTTCCAGAAATAATAGAGTCTGCTATTTTACTAGTAGCTGCGACTTGCGACGAGGTTGGCGTCGATATCAACGTTTTATCACAGTTAGAATAGTTTGAAGTGGTTCAAGTATCGGAAGCAGGATACCACGACATCGGAGAGTGATAGTGATTAGTGGAATTGGCAAGTTAGAGTGGCAACTTAGACTGAACAGAGTAGGGTTGCGACTGGCAGTGATTCTATTCTTGTGTTAATAGCGCTGTTGATAGCGTTTTCTCGGAGATTTTTGATTAGGTCTGACACCTGGTGGATTTTCGGCGTCTTCGAACACCATTTGAACACTCTTCTTGAGTGAGTTGCGCCTCATTGTCAGTCGATCATTATAGTTTGCAATCAGACGACTATTATATATCCCGACCTTGGTGTCTGAGTGTCTGGTAACGTACGCTGCTCTGTTTCTAAAGTGCTCAACTACGGTGATACGCTGATAATACCTTTTTTTCGCTGTCTAATCTCGACTCATTTGTTCACCTACTCTCAGTCAACCAATTAATGACCAGCTATGTCTAAGGAAAGAAAGTTTGCCCCTCCGCCTCTCAAAATCGACTTATCGTCAGCGAAAGTTGCTGTGCCCGTCAGCCAGGGACCACGGCCTGCGACCCCTACAATACATTCGCCGTTTCTATTATCTCCTGGGTCATTAAGTCTGCCCTCGTCAGCTTCATCCTCATCAATGTCTCTGAATGCATTAGCAAATAACGCCTTGGCAGGTGGCAGTAACGGTCACGGTCACTATCATGGTAATGGAGGCAACCAACCGGTTTCTCCAGGCGGACAGGCTCTCAACAGCTCTGGTCTTAGTCCTAGTTTAGGACATGCTTCTGGGTCTGGTTTTGGCCCTGGTTTTGCATCTGGCCCAGGTTCTGGCTCTGGCTCTGGCTCTGGCGGGTCCAGTCCTGGGGCTGGTGGTGTTTCATCTATCTCAAGACACAGATCTATCGGCTCAGTCCCCACGGCCCATCGAACACGAAGAGATTCTGGCAAATCCCTTGCTCCCAGTGGAAGTATACATTCTGGATTGGCTGTCCCTGCCAGAAGTTCTCCACGACAGTCACCACGGTCGTCTCCAAGGTCGTCTCCGAGACCGCGAGAGGGCAGTGCAAAAGAAGAAGACGGTGGTTCATATTTCACCCTTCCGAGACCTGGATCTGTGACCAGCCCCGTGAATATTCCCGGAGCTTCGCAGGATGCTCGACTAGGCCAGAGCTCCAGTTTTACAAGCGGCTCTTTTGATCTAGAAGGCCACGCTCAGCGAGCCAACTCGTCGCTGCGTAAATACGATGCTGTAGCAACAGGCTCTTCGAGTGGCAGTCAACCTACGTCGATACCCTCGCCATCAACCCCATCTTCGAATTCCTTGCTGTCACCCACTATCTCTCCTCGACCTCATTCCCCCATTCGAGCACTGTCTAATTCTTATGCCCCCCCAAGAGGACCTTCTCACCAGAGTATGAATTCCGTGATGTCTAAGGGGAAATCTCCCCAATCCCCTGTCCACGATGATAGCTCCAGTGGCAATGGTACTGGAAAGGGCACAACCAACTCTCCGAAGCAACAGCAACAACAGCAACAACAGCAACAACAACAACAACAACAACAACAACAACAACAACAACAACAACAACAACAACAACAACAACAACAACAACAACAACAACAACAACAACAACAACAACAACAACAACAGCAACATACCAACTCGCATCATTCGCAGAGGTCATCCGTGAACTTTGCCAACACCACCACCACGGCCGCAGCAGTAACTGCAGCCGCCAATAGTGAGGATTCTCCCATGTTTGCCAAACGAAAAGATGCCCAACAGTCATATCTAGCCCAAGAGCCTGTGTATATCCACAGAATGACCAGTACCGCTGGTGACGACTATGTCAAGGGATTAATAGGTGAAACCAACTATGATTATCTCAGTGATGATGACGATAACGATTCACTGACCGAGGTCCAGCCGGAAGTAATTGGATTTGGCGGTGTCGGAACTAGTTTTGACGATGAGTACACCGATATGGGCTCCTCTTACCCATTTCTTGAAGCAACTTATAACAGTAAAGGGCCATCTCCATCCAGCACTTCCAACAATGATAATGGTCCAGGAAACTTCCGCGATCACGACAAAGTATCTACTTCTTTGGACTCAGAAAGTAATACTCCCGAGCAATGGAGAGAACGCTTAGAATGGCAGGCTATGCTTGCGTCTGTTCTGACTGGTGAAGTGTTCCGAGCTGAGAAACGACGTATAAAGCAGCCAAAGAAATCAAGCAATGGACTCGAAGATGAGGAAATGTGGCTTGCACTTCGGGCCAAAGTTTCTGGTAGAACTATTAATGAACAGAAACGGGTCCTTGATTATTCTCGAACAACTATTAATGATGCCTTGGAAAGAGTGCAAAACTTTAAAATTGAAAATTCGTCAAATATCAGTGCTGAAGAGGCTTTGAAACAGCTGAATCCAGTATTGCAGCTGTTGTATCGATGTGAGAGTCTCTACCGGAACCTGGCTGTTTTCAAAAGTGAGAATGCTATTTACAGTAGTAACCAGTTTCAAGAGAAAATAGACTGTCTACTATCCTGGAAATCTATTACCGAATCAATCAACCAAGAGCTAGATTTACTTCGGGAATGGACTGGCAATGATGATATGGATCCGTCACGAGTGCCTGACAAGATCCCAGCCAATGATGAAGGCAACAATAATCGTCTATCAATGATACAAGAGGAGAAGACCACGTTAGTCGAGAGTATTCTCAAACAGGATAATCTATCAAATATCTTTGATCGTAGAATTGGCAATCGACTGGCGCCTCTCATAGAGAAAACTAGAGAAGCGACTATCAAATACTCGGATATGTTTCTAGAATTGGGTTTACCACTGTTCAACAATTCTCTACTGCATGTGATGGTTTTCCCTATCACCCTAATCCGCGAGATTATCCAGGTCCGATTGACCTATGCTCGGCGACTGGTCAATCCTACCCTCATGATTGTGGACCAGATGATTCTAGATTTCCAGTTAATTATCCAAAATGCACTGAAGGTCATGGACCGAAATCTCCAGTATACTTCGCCTATTCTCGACAAGGGATGGATTTTTCCTACTCAGATTGATGAGAGCTTCAACAGTACGCTTCTAGACAGCGTCAATTTTTATCTTGATCTACTGAACAAGAAGTTCTTGGACGGCGGAAGATCTTCCAAGTCTCTTTTCCGAGCATATAAAGAGACTGAGCAACTGGAACAGCACTATACGTTCTTGCTGGGCGTTGGTCGACTTGTAGAGGGTGGTGACCTCGCGGTTGCCGAGCTCATCACGTCTCTCGAAAGCAAGATACTTACACGCTTACTGACATACTGGGAACACCAAATGAAAGGTCCCCAGTCCTGGGCCCCAACTGAGATTGAACGCTGGTTCGCCACTACTATGGAAATAATCCGCAGTTTCCAGCGAAAACTTCTCCGATTTCACAAGTAAGTACCTGCCGTGAGCCAATCCACCGACTACGCCTCTGGGGACCGGGACCTACCCACACCTAAAAGGTTTGTCTTTGCAAAGCTCGTGATAAATGCTAACATTGCAGAATTCTGTCCGACGCCTATGAAAACTCGACTGAGTACTTGATCCAACCAGCGAAAACGAAGACCTTTATGAACCTGCTGAGACAAAGTGGGCATTTTCTGGTCTATACGGGCACGTTTGAAAAGTATGGTATTTATGCTATTGCTGACCCGTACCTCAAGGACCGACCGGAGACGCTGCGATCTATTCTTTCGGGTTACAGTCGGATCCCTAGAAAGGATATAGAACATGTCACATATGTTATGATATTTTGCATTGAGGAACCTCTAGTCTGGGAGGGCGAAATTGTTAACCTAGATATGCCCTATTTTGATATTGATATGAAACCTGGCAGAATGAGACTCATCACAGAAGGCGGTTCCCAGGAGCTGAAGAGAACCCGTAAAGAGGTGTCTCAATTGACCGGAGGAAGTGACATTTTCGACATTGCCGTGGATACAAAGTCACATATTACTAGGGTTGACCGTGAGCTGGCGAGGATAAGAAAGTTGTTCTTCAGACTGTCTACGTCAGTGATTACTAGCTGCATACTATTCAGACGAAGGTGCAAACCGTATGGTTGTCAAGAGACTGTTCATAATATGTTTGTATTTGCGAGAGAATTTGGTCAGCGAGGCATTTCGGTCATGGAAGCTAGTCGGCGTGGTACTGTTGCTATCAAACTGATTAATTTGTGTATCGAATGGGTGACATTTATATGCGACGATTGTGTTCCTACCGAAAACAAAACTTTCAGATGGACTGTTGTCGCTTTGGAATTCGCTATGGTAATGACGAGAGGTGTGAATATTGTTGCAATTTCGGCTGACCAGTTTGCCAAGCTTCGTGTGAAAGTCGCCGATTGTATGACTTTGTTAATATCTCATTTTGATATAACTGGAGCTAGGTCTAGAGCTGCCCAACAGGGAAATAGTGATATTTGGCGTCGAGGTAAATCATCTAATATCGCCGTCAACGATGACGATGAACTTATGGCCATGCTGCGTGAAGATATGATTAAGAAACTCGAACTTCTTGAAAAACAGAGGCAAGACACACATTCTGTTGGTAAGGTCCTTGATGACAGCAGTGGTGATACTGAGTTTCTTACATATCTTGCCTCGGCATTTTCCAATCTTCAGATCCGCTGGCAGCAGGGCCGATATATTGGTGGCGGTACATTTGGATCGGTGTACGCAGCAGTCAATCTTGATACTGGAGGTGTCATGGCCGTCAAAGAAATTCGTCTTCAGGACACACAGTCAATTCGTCATATCCTGAAGTCTATCAAAGATGAGATGACTGTCTTGGAGATACTTAGCCATCCGAATGTTGTACAGTATTATGGTGTAGAAGTGCATCGAGATCGAGTGTTCATTTTCATGGAATACTGTCAAGGTGGATCTTTGGCTGGGCTGTTGGAATATGGCCGAATTGAGGACGAACAAGTTATTCAAGTCTATACTCTTCAGATGCTGGAGGGCCTGGCCTATCTTCATCAGTCTGGAATTGTCCATCGTGATATCAAGCCTGAGAATATTCTTCTTGACCACAATGGCGTCATCAAGTTTGTTGATTTCGGTGCCGCTAAAGTTATTGCGAAGACGGGAAAAACTCGTCAGGGAAGTGTTACTAATGCTGCAAACCAAGCAACAAGTGGTAACAAGACCAAGCTGAATAGCATGACTGGTACACCCATGTACATGTCGCCAGAAGTTATTACTGGGTCTGGCTCTGGCCGACATGGCAGTATCGACATCTGGTCTTTAGGCTGCTGCGTGTTGGAGATGGCTACCGGTCGTCGGCCCTGGGCAAACCTTGACAATGAGTGGGCTATAATGTATCACATTGCGGCTGGTCATTTACCGCAGCTTCCGTCTCCAGATCAATTATCCTTCGAGGGCCAGCAGTTCCTTATGAAAACTCTGGAGCGGGATCCGAATAAGCGCCCATCTGCTGTAGAGCTATTGAGCGATCCGTGGATGGTTGCTATCCGCAACGTTGTTCTGGGCTACACTGCCACCTCGGATGAAAGTGCAGTATCATCGCCATCAGAGGGCTAGTTGGAATTTAGATATTGTAATAATAAACTTATTTATTTTTTCTACTTTTTAATGAAATCCTCTAGGTGAGGCGAAGTCTTAGGGGCGTAGCTACTTTACTCTCGGTCAAGTCTATAGTTCGTGGTCGCAAACTCTTTCTTACCGTCTGGCTCATAGTAGAATTCAGCAACATCCCTAAAGCCGAATTGGGTGTAAAGGGCTCTTCCGGCAGGAGTTGCAAAGACATACTCCTTGATTGGGCCCTGGGATTTAGTGGTGCCATCTTGAGACGTGAATTCGACTTTGGCATCAGTTGGAAGCACACCCAGACAGTGCTTGAAGAGAACTCTTCCGAGGCCCTGTCTTTGGTATTCTTTTGCAATGACAAAGTATGAAAGATAGATGTAGTCTCTATTCCTGTAGTTTGCCTTTACCAACTCTTCGGAAGTAAGCTTCGAAAGACGGTCCCCTTCTTCATCGGTGTCAGGAATATGTGCGGTCTGCTCAGCTATAGCCACGTCGAATGCATCGGATCTAGGATTATTCAGCGGATGGGGTCCCGTGCCTAAAAAAGAATACCATTCTTGAAAATTATATTTGATTTTAGTGTAATCATGATAGAGCCTGGAAGCAAAAGACATAGGATTGTACATGTCTTTTGTTAGGGATTTAGGGTACCTCCACACAAACATGCCTGCAAGAATCTCATATCCGGTGTCAGGATCCTTGGTATACATTCCGTAGTAATCTTCAATACGGGACAGAATTCGCAAGTGCGTTCTTCGAGCATATTCGTACGCAAGTTTCTCCAAAGCTTTTGCCCTTGATATATAGCCTTTCAACCGCTCGGCTGGATCGCTGAACTTGAGACGAACATCATCCATAAAGTTTTCATACTTGTAGTCTGGACCAAAATAGTACTGGAACATAAGATCCCCTGAAAAGGAATCAAGAATCATCTCCGCGAATTGAAGTGCCTCATTGAATGTAGCCCTGTCAGGATTAATCCTGCGCAGGTAAAACTTTCTGGATCCATTGACTTCGAGATCAACAGGATTATAACTAGTGGCTGAAACCATTTTTTCTGTTAATAATTGCTCGAGTAACACTTGCTTGAGTAATGTCAAGGAGTTATAAGAATGAAATGGGCAATTTATATTCTTTTCAAACTAACAAAGCAGACCCCTATTATACTACGCGCTTGGCAACAACGGCGAGAATCCTTGCATGATGTATGCAAGATCCTGTTGTCGTGACTAACTATATAGGGTCAGAGCGGATTTTCCGGCCGCGCCTGAGCCAGAACTGAACTCGTAGTACTGGGATCATCATGAAGAGTTTCCCCGGAGAGGTACGGCCATGAACGCCGCTGCTGTACCTCGCTCTGTTCTACTCCGCCTTGACCTGTTCTACTCTGCTTTGGCCGATTTTCAACCAATAGCGCGATCATCGTCTGTCTATGTATCTCCAATTTTGATATACCCTCATGCGGGACGTCCCCCATATATAGCTCTGTCTCTCATACATAGAACAATTCTCTGTGTATTTCGTGTTGAAAATGGTCGAGACTCAGAACCCATCATCTTCAGTACGCGAGCTGACCAGCCGGTAGCACAAGTATGCAATTTTTAGAGCTCCATTCTGGCAGTGAAGGTGTTTACTCACCAAGAAATGAGTCGCCGGGTGATTCTCGATGCTGGATCTGTCGATCAACGGGATTCATGACATTACAATAGAAGGTTTTATCTACGAGTGCAGATAGGTCTTAACTTATAGTTTGACGAATATCGGAGATGTCAGATCTGCAAGGCAGTCCAGATCCGCACAGTTTGTCCGACATATTACTCTGAAACATTCATCCAAGGTACGCTACTCCACGGCACACTTACGTATTTCTTACACCATATTTTGATGGCGAAGACCGCTTTCAGTATTCTGTGATCGAAAGCGTGCCTCGTCTTCCAGTTTCAGATAGGTATATAGTATGCCTGGCGATTGACTGATATTCAATAACAGCCGTATTCAGCACTCCGGTCATTATACAGGTTCTCTCCCTCTTCTACTAGAGCGATGAGCCCACGTAGCGGGGTCCACGTTCGCTTTTATTAGAGAATGTTTTCAAACTGACAGGCTAATTACCAATAATCAATACCTGTTATTAGAATAATACCACTTGCAGGAACTGCTGAAGCTATGAATGTGGTACATGCACTGATAAGATAGCACGAGCTACTTTCCGTACTTCGCCTCAAGCCATGAGTTCAGACAGTAGAGTACCGTTGGAAACGTTGACAGAAAACCACACGATATCCAATGTTTCCATTCCAGATTCTTTGGTGACGGAAATCAGGCGCTATGAAGACTTCTCGACAATTGATTGGGTCGAAGCTGCTTCTCGGGAGAATACCTTAAGGATACGCACCTATAGAGATGCCTATGGCAAGGGCGAGAGAACGCGGCGGCCCAGCGAGGCAATTGATCAGGTACCAGATGAAACTGACGACTCCAACGCCTTTGGTTTTGAAGTGCTGAAAGGAAAAGGGGCCAAGTATGGGTTACTCATCAGGCAGTTATTTTCAGCAGCTCAGAGTTGGCTCGTGCTGGCATTAGTAGGGACTGCTATTGGGCTCATTGCTGGATTTTTGAGCATTGTAACAGAACTGTTGTCAGATATCAAAAACGGATACTGCAGTGCGGGTCTTTATTTAAACGAGAACTTCTGCTGTTCTGGCTACTACGAAAGCGATACATGCCCTGAGTGGCATCACTGGAGCTCGTATAATGCGGTCAGCTATATTGTATATGTGATCTTTTCCACAGCATTTGCATTTCTGGCTGCCTTTTTTGTCTATAGCTTTGCACCATACGCAGCTGGATCAGGTATCTCAGAAATCAAATGTATCATTGCTGGCTTCATCATGAACGGGTTTCTGGACGCTAAGACTCTGTTCATCAAAAGTGTGACGCTACCCTTAACGATAGCTTCAGGGCTGAGTGTTGGCAAAGAAGGTCCTTCAGTTCACTATGCTGTGTGTGCTGGAAATACTATAGCAGGGCTATTTCCTAAATATCGCGTATACAAGACAAAAATGCGCGAGGTTCTTAGTGCTTGTGCTGCTGCTGGTGTGGCAGTGGCCTTCGGTAGCCCTATGGGTGGCGTTCTATTCTCTCTGGAAGAAATGACCTCTTCCTTCCAACTGAAGTCTATGTGGAGGAGCTACTTCTGTGCATTAGTTGCTACTGCTACGCTAGCTTCCGTCAACCCTTTTCGAACAGGACAGCTCGTTTTGTTCTCTGTCAAATATGATCATGACTGGCATTTCTTCGAAATCATATTTTTTATCTTAATAGGGCTATTTGGAGGTTTTGGTGGTCTGTTTATTATCAAGTGGAATCTGCGCGTGCAGGCATTTCGCAAAAAGTACCTTGCCAAGTACGCCATACAGGAAGCAACCTTTTTGGCATTCATTACAGCTGTAATCTGCTATTTCAATGAGTTTCTGAGAATCGATATGACGGAGAGCATGCAAATCCTCTTCCATGAATGTGATCATGGTTTTGAGGACAATGTCACATGTCAACCTTCTCACCGTATGTATCTGATTACTACACTGATTTTTGGCATGATTATACGCACTCTTCTGACTATAATATCATATGGTAGCAAAGTTCCGGCGGGGATTTTTGTACCTTCTCTGGCTATCGGTGCTCTCTTCGGAAGACTGGTAGGAACAATTGTTTGGTGGCTGCATGATTCTTTCCCAGACGCTGCATTTTTCGCTAGCTGTCCACCGGATGCTCCCTGTATTACTCCCGGAACGTATGCTCTGTTAGGATCGGCCGCTCTTCTGAGTGGTGTCATGAATATCACAGTGACGGTAGTGGTAATTATCTTTGAGATAACAGGTGCATTGCGGTACATTCTTCCCACGATGATAGTTGTGGGAGTCACCAAAGCAGTTGGAGATTACTTTGGTCCTGGAGGAGGTGGAATTGCTGACCGAACTATTGTCGCCAATGGTTATCCATTTTTGGAGGACGATGGAGAAGACGAACGTAAACACTATGCAAACGACCCTATTGAGCTTGCAATGACAAGGGAGCTGTTCCAAATTCCTAGCCGAGGCTTCACAGTTTCACAAATTCAATCTCTATTAGAAAGTAGCAGTCATCAATCGTACCCAGTAGTCGATCTAGAACAAGTAGGTTCAACTTCTACGGGTTCCTTCAAGACTTCAGCTACATCTACTACCACTACTACAAACGCCAGCTCTGACGGAGGTTACTTAATAGGTTACATATGGCGGTCTGAGTTGGAATACATCGTCAAGCACAACCGAGACTCTCCTGACAGATTCGTGGTGCTCGACAACATAGAATCATCCGAGGAGTACTTGAATTACTCTCGGCTCGTAAACTACTCGCCTGTTGTTGTTCAGGACAAGACTCCGCTATCCAGGGTAATTGCTCTGTTCTCCAAGGTTGGTCCGCGCATTGTCTATGTGGAGCGCAGCGAGTCAGGGGCCCTATGCGGACTACTGACTCGTAAAGACATTCTCAAATACCAGCATAAATCCGACTATGCGATGGCTCCTCCAGATACATCAGCTGTCGAGGAAATGGACCGTAAGATTTGGGAGCTCATGTCTCTCGGGATCTCCAAGCTTCAAAAGTTAGTTTCTAGGTAGCCGGCTGCCAGCCGATAATTATCGCATTGATTGTTTTGTTTGTCTCTTATGACTCGGACACAGATGGACGGAGGATAAGTTGGGGTCGATTTCGAACGCCATATTGATTGTAAGATGACACTGGTCGTTGCACATACACAGGTGCTCTTATCACTGCTGATTCGCGTGCCTGTAGCTCTGCCCGAACGATACCGTTGTCCTATCTGCATTCGTTCTGTTGGCACTCGCCGCTAGAAAGACTACGTCGTGTTATATTGTTGGTACATAATTGTGGCTCGAATTCGATAGGTAAGTGAACTTATATTTGAATACTTCGATTAATATGTCGCAAAGTCGACTATTTATACATAGGGGAGAATTGTTTTTTGTCTGTCTGTCACTGGCCGTGGTAATACTCTGTACTGCACCGTTTTGATTCCAGTTGAGTTTATACGTTGGCGCTAAACAACAAGAGAAAGGCTCGAGACTGGTTTAGTCTCGGCGGTAGTCCTCCCTTTCAGGACTGTATCCAGCGCCTCCTCTGGGCTCATCGCGGTACGAGGGACGATCGTAATCTCTGGAGTCCCCAGCAGCACCTCCGGAAGACGAAGGTCCGCGTCTCTCACGGTCGCGGTAATTGTCACCACCCCTGCGGTGAGGAGGGGCGTATCGGTCACGAGGGCCATCGTCATAACGAGAAGAGTACTCACGGTCCCTGTATCCGTCACGGTCATCATATCTGGATGGTCCTGGAGGTCCTCTTGGGGGAGGGGGTCCTCTGAATCGGTCGTCGTAACGATCGTATCTATCATAGCGGTCGAAACGATCGTATCTGTCGTATCTGTCATAACCACCTCCTGGAGGACCGTATCTGTCTCTGTCATCGTAACGTGGTCTGTATCCGCCTCGGTAGTCACCTCCATAACGGCCAGGGCCACCATATCCACCTCGTCTGTAGGTACCAGTACCTCTGGTCTTAGGAGGGCCAAAGTATTTTCCAGGGGTGGGTGTTCTAGGTCTCTTTCGCTTGGCCTTCTCAACAGAAATCACCCGGTCAAACACTTCCTGGCCATTAACACCAGCAATGGCAGCATCGGCGCCTTCAATATCACCCATGTCAACAAATCCAAAGCCACGAGAGTCTCTAGTGTGTGGGTCAACCATGATCTGGCACTTTACAACAGTTCCATACTTGGAGAAGATCTCTTCCAACTTGGCCTCAGTAATTTGGCGAGCCAATCCCGAAACAAACAAATTGGTTCCTTCGTTTTTAGCAGCTTCATCGTCATCAACGGGTGCCGAAGGAGTTCCTGAAGTAGCTCCACTTTCAGCCTCGGCTCCGTCACGAGGAGCATCGTCGCCGTTGCGATCCGCCTCATTGGACTCATCGTTCGCAGAGTCACGACGAGGCGACAAAGATCTCTGGCGGTCATAGCGATCAGGACTGGCGCTGCGACGCGATGAGTATTCTTCCGTATCAGCCATTTTGGTCTAGTCTTTCAACGCTTTCACAGCTAGCTGTCTGTTTACTATTGTGCAACGAAGATGTCGCGAAGTTCGCGAAATGCCGAAATTTCAACATCGAATACGCTCCTCAGCCGTTCACCCTAACCTTCGCCAAAGGGAGCAGGAAGCTGGTACGCGGCTACATGTATATACATTCATGTTCAACGCATGTACGATAAGACGATCCGAGCCGACAAGACGAGACAGCGTCGGGGGCTACACGTTGGTAGACCAAGCGATTATCTTTAGAAGTTGAAATATTGCCTTAGTTTCTAGGCAATTACTGCGTCATAATCATCATTCCCGAAATCAATAGCAAAAAGAAGTGTCCAACTCCTGTCATTCATTCATCACGATCCAGACCCGACAGCAATTCTGAAGAGAAGACAAGCTTAAATTGTATAAATTTGCTAGCGATTGATAGCCATTTCGGCGAGCGAGAGAGAGATTGCCGGAGTGGCATATACATACCGAGATCTAGGACAAACACGCTTCAGGAGGCTGTCTTCACTCCGTCAACGGCACGTTCGACACTCGTAGCTGAGGAAACTCACACCCCCTTTACGACATTGTATCAACAAAGAACTGAAAGTTTGAACAACATTTCACGTAGCTCAACAAGGACCTCCTTACAGACTCCGGAAAAGCGGCAGCCATCAGAAAGTCTGGAAGAAGTGCGGGAGCAGCATCCTCGCCAGGAACAGCAGGAGCAGCAAGAGCAGTACCAACCGCGTCTCCAGCAGCCAAGAGAAGAGCAGAATCTCCACCTGGCCCAACCACGACTTCAACAGCCAGAGGAAGTGCAACATCTCAATCAGGACCAGGACCAGCAAACTAGATACGACATCCCTCCCCCTCCCTATTCTCCGCCAATTACAGATCTGTATAAGATGTCAGTGCAGCCTAGCTCAGTTATAACGCAAGTATCAGCGACGGTCCCAAGTGCTGCACTCCATCCATTTGTTTCATATGACGAGCAGGAACGGTCTGAGAATATTCAGTTAAACTTAAGGGGCGTGTTATTCACAATTTCTCGAGAAGAGCTGCTAAGATTGCCAGAGAGCATTTTGATTGGCATCACCAATGGCGCACTGTATGATCAGAACCATCTCGGCGGACCAAGTCTTGCCGAAGCGAATGCTGCTGCCGCCAATACCCTGTCTCCTGAGTGTTTCCAATACACACTAGATGTGTTTAGAGCCGCAGCAAAGGGTCTTCCGCGTACTCTACTGTCCATTGAAGGGCCAGACGACCATGGCCTAGACGATGTAATTCTTGGCGCAGAAGAGGATACTGGTCCAGAATCGCATATTTCCTCGGGAACTGCTGGTATAGCCACGCATCCCAAAACTGAGACGGTGTCTGACATTTCAGAGATCCTACGCCGCCGACCGGCAATCATTGTTCTACGAGAGGATCTCGATTATTATTGCCTGCCTACTGGTCCTGATACCGAGGCTGAAGGTATGAAGAAAATCAAGCACAGCTGCGGAGAAGCCATTCTTAACCAGGCTAAAATATTCAACGGCCTACGCAAAGGAGAGTCTGAGAATTCGCCAGAACACCACCTGATTTCCATGTTGTGCTCAAGCGGGTTTCACATCGACGACGAGTGGGGGTTCCGAGCTAGAGAGCCCCATAAGACTGTGGTCAGCAGCCTGGCATTGATCCGGCTGAAAATGAGCGAGGACAATGCGCACGACCAGTCCAATGAGCATCAGCAAGAGCTATCAACGCCGCAAAAGCTGCTTTTATTCTGGCGAAAACCAGCAAGGAAGTGCTGGTGGGACTCTATCGAACTCACTGACGTTCCTGGCATTGACGGTCCAGTGCGTGTCCACATTAGAAGAGTGTGGACTCTAGAGCTTTCTGTCATTGGTGTGCGATAATGCTGGGCAGCCCGCTTCTGTCTCCTTCCATATTCACTTAATTAATTGCATTTTTTACACTATGTTGGGACACAGCTGGCAGATATACGGTCCGTATAAATGCATGATCCTAAACCCTGCATGCTCAGTTTGGGACTCCGCACTATCAAATATAATCTACGTACACTACGGCCAGTCTTCCCAGACTTATATCAATCAGCATGGAACATATAGAGCCAGTTTTTGTAGCCCTTCGGGGTGCAACGGCACTCGAGAATCAAAAAGGTTTTAGAGTGATTAGCAGTGATGAGCTACCCGAGAATCTTCGTCCGAGTCCTGAGCCGCGAACTCAGTCCATCACATGCAGTCGCGACGCTACAACCATGAGCTCACAGTCTGTCCAAATGAGCCAGGCAACTGATTATACAGGCATGACGCTTTTCAGTCAGCAAGATCCATCATCCGATGACACCCTTCCATCCCATCTTCCCACGCCAGACATGGTCTTCCTTGTTTAATATCTATCTTAAAGCAACAACGCCGCAGATGTCATGATCGGGTCCCCATGGCTCAGGCCGGAGGGACCCTGCCCAGGTTCCTAGCTAATCGCTGAGTGTCTGGGATGAACAAACTTAAGAGATGTATCTATCTAGCCTATTGACATGTGTTGGTTGTAGATAATTTATACAATCAGCTTGTAAACCACCCAATTGCGAGCTCGAATCTCGGTATTGAACATAGTCTGTCTACAGAGAATATTACTTAATACACTGGAACAATCAGTGATCGTCAGTCATCCAAGCCATATACTACATAGCTTAAGCTGCTGGGGATAATAGTCAATTTAGAGAATGACTATCTTTCAAAGCGCCAGATTGATAATATAATATGTTTCCTTTTTTCACATGATCGCGCGTGGTTCAGCCAGATTAACTTGAGCATGCATGTATGTTTTAATTGAACCTGTCATATGCATGTGCGTTTCACAACACGCATGAGGGGTCTCCGTCAAAGTATATCTGCCAATGGCTACATTAATTTGCAAGGATCTGGCTCCAAACACACTACACACACATGGTATCCACTCCGAATTCCACTCCTGTAGATGGGTAGAGCTTCTCACATAGGGCTATTAGTTTGAAACCCATGATATCACCTTTGAGCCTACTTGTACATACGGAATCAGCCTATGTGTGTTTTATTTTATTTTCTTTTGTTTTTTATTTTGTTGCTTCGTTCATAGATCGGCCGGATAAAGTTTCAGATCACACGCAGGGATGTAACAAAAAGTAAGCATGCTGATGCATTTCACTTCATCAGGGGTAGATGTGAATATCTCTGCCAATAGACTCCGCTCGGTCATACATAAATTTTAATCGCAAGGATAGGCCCCAACACCCGACCCGTCCTCCGGCACAGATTCCGAATTGGACATAGCGTCTCTCATCGTTCTAACAGTCTAGAGTATGAACAGAAGAGGGCATTGCATCTACTTGTTGGCATGCGAATTAGCCTAGTCGTCCTGTTGTACAGTGCCTCAGCTTCTAAACCACTGCTAACAATTATATTCATTGATATGTAAATATATCATTTGAGGCAAATTTGGATCTCTCTTTATGCGGAGTCGCAAATGGATCTATCGGCAGACTTTCATATCTCATGTGAGCATGTGAGGGTCAGCGATCGACCATGATAAAGAATGCCTCATCGAAGCAGCTCAAGACTAAGCCAAAGTGGAGCAAGGGCACCCGACCATCCTTCTTTCTTTTTTGGAGAAAGCTTGCACACTGGCCAGCTATATCTTCAGAAGGAAGAGAGAGTACGCCGACGATCAAATCATTATAATCAATGGAATCAGGACCATCAGCACCGTCAACACAGTCATCACCCTCCTTTTCAAAGTGCAGAAAACCCCTGGTCAGCGATTTTCTCCGCTAATGTAAAACCGACCAGGAGCTACAAACTATATGGTTCAAAAAAAGATATATAAATTAAAGATCGTGCATGCATTTGGATACATTGGATCAACACTCGGCCGTTAGCAAAACACCCGAGTCCTGTTTTCATCTTAAGACGAAAGAGCTAGCGCCATTTACGGCAAACTTCAACCGTAGACGCAGCTGGACTCACTTCTGCTTGCCCGAAACTGAACGGCCAGCTGAAACTGCGCCGACCACTAGCTGTGAAATCTATGTTAATATTACATTGCATACGATACCTCGTGCTGCTAAGACACGAAAACTCCAAACGCCGAATCTTCTCCCAGCACTTGATATAAAGAGCGTAATCTTTCCCTCTTCCTCGCGCCCGACCCAACGAACATTCCACATATATCCCAGCAACAAAAATTTCAACGATTCATTTATCATGGGTGACACGCAACCTCAACGTCGTGGCTCGCAGTCCCAAATTCGTACTAATACGATGGCTCAGTACTTGGTCCCAGACTACTTGGATGAGATGGCGGAGAAAATCGACAACTTAATTCGTGGAAAGGTGGAAGCAGCTCATGCTGCCCATGGATCAACATGTACGTGTGTGGCTATGGCGACTAGAGTGAGGGAGACACATAGATTCGATCTCGCCACTCAAGTACCAAAGCTGTATGGCATCAGTCGCCCATTGCTTATCTATGAAGAGTTTCTTTGGAACTGGCTATCGGGACATAGCAAAAGTGCAGTTCTCTTGCCAGTTCAGGCCCCACCGGAAATTACAAATTTGGTCCCATAAATATCGACTTCGTCAATGGGGTCCCTGTGTTTTCTACAGATACCACAACCGTGGCACTGACTGACCTAGAATCGGGCTGTTATCTACGTCTATTCTCGAGGGAAGACACAATTGCTCTGGTAAACCTCATCTGCCATTTGTGGGAAGAGAAACTTCGAACCATTCGCTATGCAAGAGCTGAGGAAGGCCAGGAGCGGTTCCACACTGGATTTACAGCTGAGATCAGGGAACGCTGTTGAAACGAGATTCACTCAACGATAAGCTGGAGTTTTCATTACTTCGTCGCATTCATGTTGTTCCATTGCTACTACGTTTTTTATTTCTTGTGCTCTATTTATTGCTTCAATACATATTTTTGCTATCCTTATATTAATAAATAATCATTTCCAATCCTTATCCAGCTCTCCAGGCCTACTGCTACCAAAACGACTCACTAACATTAGCTTAGATCTCATAACTCGTATCTTCAGTTTTAAATTCCTGTGTATCACTTGTATCGTTTCTCCAGCGACTATGCAATCTCAGCCCACAATATTTCATTGACCAAATATTATCCTTTGCCAGTGATGTATCTGGCCTTGAAGTGTGCCTTGGCTGTCGCGTTCTACAATATCAATGTCGATCTTCGTCTTCCAGGTGGCATAACTCAATATTAACAGCCGAGTAACAGTGGGGTCCCGTGATATCCGACATCTCGAATATGGTTCAACAAGCCATAAGCATTGACGAGCATGAGCAACGGTCAGTCGACAATGGCTATAGTACGTAGGGGCGGTCTTAATTTTGGTTTTTGTTAGCTCGATTTTCCGTCACTGTTGTTTATAACTCCAAAGATAATGCAGCATGGCTACTACTACTACTGAGAATACTGAAGTTATGTCGAACCCTCGACTTAGTGGCATCGCAAAGTTGCTGGTCCCGGACTACCTTGATGGTCTGAAGCTGACAATCGACAAACAGATTCTGCAAAATCTGAAGGCAGCTCAAGTGGCCCACGGCCACGTCTGCAAATGTCTCAAGAAGATAGACACGAGACTAACTGAGACAAAAAAGAGCTTTGAATTGACAGCGCAAATACCCAAAAGGTTCGGTGTGAGTCGGCCGTTACTATCAATCAAAGTGTTATTTTCACATGGATACTTCGACATCGAACAGGTGCAGGTGACTTGCAAGTACAACCCAAACCAATTTTACTATCGATTTGACCCCATTGTTGTCGACATCAAAAATGGTCTTCCCCACTTGTCTACGGCTACGAGAACTGTGTTACTAGCTGACAGAGTGTCGGGCTGCGACTTACTTCTGTGTACAGGCAAAGAAATAGCATCTTTGGTACAACACGCCCGGCGGCGATGGCAAGAAAAACTTCATATACTTGCCAGAGCAATAGGTTTGGAAGGTGAGCGGTTCAAAACTGGATTGACTCCTGAGCTCATGGGCCGCCGTTGAAGAAGGTTGACGCAAAGACAAACCAGATTTCTCAATTGCTACTAAATTGTTTATCGCTTAAATATTTTTTTTGCACTTCTAAAATTATAAGAATAAATTGATCATTTCCAATCCAGATCCAGCTTTCCAGAACTAGTGAAACTGAGACGAGTCAACTATCTTTCAGCGTCTTTATTGACATAACCATTGCCATTAACGCCAAAGCACGCGAAATCTGGATTGTTTGAACACAAAGGCTGAATTCTGTTCAATTACTTGTCCTCACACAGTCACTTTTGAGGCGTGTACTGGTTGATCTCGAGATCCCCTTTTCGTTGACTTTTGTCACTTGGGTGAGACAACTAAAAAATAACAGCCGGCCTTCTCAGATGGGGCCCGGTCTGGGAGTAGCGCTCGCGAAGCGAGCAAATCGGGATTCGGGGCAGCCTTGGGTCCAGCCGCCGGGCGCGAGTGAGCAACGCACTTTCGAGTTGAGTATGATGATGCACGGTTTGCGATGATGCAGGATTGTTGCGTCATGCAGGGACCGGAGCAGACAACGCAAGAGTTGATAAAGACATTAACTTCTACCTGCGTCTGCCTGTCACTAGCATGAGATTTACTTTGGAACAATGAAGAGTTTTTCCCCGGACAATCTTAGTTTCGCCCGTGACGCCAGAAAAGGACTTTATTTTGTCTTCAGGGACCCAGAGCTTTACTCGGAAAGCTCTCGTCACCTTCACATCATCCAGTCCAGCTTTTCGAAAGGCTGTTACCAGCTCGTCAGCCTCCAGTCCTCCTCTATGAGCGACGCCTTCCTTCAAAGCTTCCTCATCAGTCATTCGTCCATGGACACTACCTCCAGAGCCTTTTTCAACATCTATCACATATAGGCGGCCATTAGGAGCCAGTTTGCTAGCAAGCTTTTTGGTACAGTTGTCGGTATCATGAATATGATGGTATGACAAAGAAGTCACTATAGCGTCGAAGGTGCCTAGTGTGTCGTCTTCTGTGCTTAGTAGGTCAAGCAGTACACCTCTCATTTCAGATTCCGGAATGCCCTGATTTCGAATCTTCTCGTTGAATATGTTTATCATATCTGGAGAAATGTCGACGCCCACAATTTCTTTGCAGTAGGGAGCTAGAGATTGACTGATCAATCCAGTACCACAGGCAAAGTCTAAGAGCCGGGTCGATTCAGGGTCCCACAGCTCATCTACTACATAGGGAATATCCAACTCGTTGAAATCGAAATCTTTGCTAGAGTACTCGCTATTCTTGTTATCAATTCTGTCAGAAGCTGTATCAAAATTGAATTGCAGAACTTTGGTGGCTACCACACGGGAGATCAGCTGAGTGTTTTCGTTGTCGTATTCGCTCGCTTTTTCCTTGAAGGAAGACAGGTTGGCTGCTGTTACCTTGTCATGTTCTGTCATTGTTCTAAGTTGACGTGGTCGACTTTGATCTATGAAAGCGAGGTGAGAAAATTGAACCAGTTGTTAATTAGATATTGAGATTTATGAATATCTGTTGGGTGAATAGAGAGCATACACAATACATAAATCTTCTACTGTTCTGCATACCGCTAAGGTAGCTCAGTTTATGAATTTCATGTGGCTGTATAACGCGAATAGTATCACCCAGGCAATTGAAGCAGCCTTCCCCTGTTATTGCATGGATTGGAATCCAGGAACAAGTTACGCATTACTTGACCGTTTGAAAGATAAACCGGCTTCCAGGAATCCTTGAAGATTTCAAGTTCCCAGCCCACATACCGTTGCTTTGCTGTGAGGGTTTAACTGTTGTGTTCGTCCATTGATTTCCACAAGTCAGTACTCGAGCACAATTTTATAAGTACAACAGAACATAGAATATAATCTGGTATTTACCTGGTATACGACCTAGTATAGCCTAGTATAGTATATCATATCTTAGTTATATATACATAAAGAGATTAAAGATGCAAATATACAATCCAGCTGGGGTCGCTCGGGAGATTACCCTACTCTCAGACCCAGCGGTGGTAGGGAACATGCAGTTAAATTTGAAATTTTGCTGGACTAGTCTCTTCTTCCTTCACTCTCTTCACTATGTTTTGTTGAAAAGTTAAATGGTAAGCTTAAGCAATTGCTTCCCGGTGCAGTCAAACTGATGTGATGATAACTTTTTCGGGGAGGGCTCATTTTGAGCTCTATGATTAACAACCCAATCCTCTAAGAAGCCCTGATCTCATTTGCTTGCATTTACCTGATTCTATTCATGTTCATATGGGATCAATAGCTAACTAATGTCTAGGTATGTCTCAATGCGAGAATCTTTTTCTCCAGCTCTCAAATGATTATAACAACTAATAATCTGTCAATCCCCTGAAAATCCTGACTCCTATCAAGAGTAACAGGACGACATGACGATAAAGTTAGTGCTCTTGAATGATTCTGAGCCAGAGTGGATACATGTTGTCATCATATTTGTTCAGGTGGCCAGGACTAACAAACCTTCAGATAAGCGAGAGCTCCTCCCTGTACAGGCGCGTGAAATTTCTAAGGTCGGGCGGTGCCCGGCCCGTGCTAATCACGAGTTCAGTAGTATATAGTAGTGTATAGTTTCTGTCTTCTCGGTGTGTACACTAGTGTAGTGCACAATGCGTATCGTCCATACACCTTCAATACTTCATAATACATCATGCTCGTTTATTGCTGTCCATTGTATATACACGTATTTTGTTAGGCTTTGACAAAGTTCCACTTGACCTCGGTGATGGAGACTTCGTCGCCTGCTTTTTCATCGTAGTCGAACCATTCGCCGTCGTCGAGATTTACTTCGAGAAACTTGTATCCGGACTCTTCCCCCTCGCATTTGAACACTCCGTCGGCAATGAACTCTACAAACTCCAGGCCCCTGTTGTCTATCTCGGCCACCTTGACGGGCTTGCCGGAATCAGCAGTTCCGTAAGTCTTCCCCGTCAGCTTGACAGTTGCGGTCGACTCTCGTTTGCACATCTTGCAGCGGAAAACGAAGTTCGCTTCGCCCCTGCTGCCCGACATGTCGTGGACCTCATATTGGGTGAAGGTCACAACATTCGGATGGATCTCTCGGCAGGAAGTACATCTACAAGCTGGTTAGCAGCGTGCTGACTCCGTCTCACCACGGCACTTACTGCACCCTGACCGAGAAAATATACGGCTCCGTGGGACTGTCCACAAACGCCAGGTCCGTGACGCCCTGCAATTCCGCGTTGAGCGTGAGTGCAAGCATTTCCGTAACTGTATCAACGGTCGAACCTCTTCACGATCCGATCCTTACACTCAAATCTCGACATCTACTAACGCCGCATCTCACTGCCCTGCGCGCAGCGGAGCCACCAGGCTCGCGAAGCGAGCACAACGGGGTCTGGGGCAGCGCCCCAGCCGCCGGAGGCATCCCCGTCCGCCTCCGGCGGGTCTGGGGCGCTGCCCCAGACCCCGTAGCTCCTCTCGCTGCGCTCGAGGAGGCTGGCGGCTCCGCAGACTGGCGGCTCGGCCCTATGAGTTGTTTTATTAGTGTATATTTGGTAGGATTGCTTTACAATGCGGAGGGCATTGGCCGCGCTAGGCGTCGGAGGGCGCGCCGGTCTCTTCCTCGGGGATGTTTTCGGGAACCTCTTCTGGCACGGGGGCCTCTTCGGCTGGCGCGACGGTGGCGGGCTCAGGCTCGTCGCTGGCGGTGTTGTCGTCCACGGGGGCGTGTTCTACATTTTCAGGGTCAACGGTTTCTGGCTCGGGATCCGCAGGCTCCTCGGGCGCGGCGCTCGATTCAGGCACGGGCTCAGGTGCGGCCGATGACGCTTCGGATGCTTGTGACTCGACCAGGGGAGCGCGTGAGATGGCGCCGGACTTGTATTTGGCAATGAGCTTCTGAGCGGCCTCGCGGTCAATGGGGTTGCCGTCCTCGTCTCGGTAGGTGATCTTTTTCAGGGTTCTGGTGAAACTGGGCCGTGTCTCCTCGATGGAAGGAGCTGGGGTGGTCTCAAATTCAGGGGCGCTTTCGGAAACAGAGTCCTCGAACTCGGAAATACCCTCGCTGTCGTTCGAAGAAGACGCCTCTTTGGCACCCTCTTCGTCTTCAGCCGTCTCGCTGGGAATGGGGTTCTCTACGGGACTGGGGTTCTCCACGTCGTAGTCGTACTCCTTGTATTCGGGCTGCTCAATGATGCCAGAAGACTCGCCAGCGGGATTCTCGTTCACAGCCGGCTCGGAAGCATCAAGAACAGACGACGAAGAAGAAGACTTCTCGTTGTAGTGAGCGCTACGTTTACGGGTGATGATATCGTACTCAGCGTAGGTACCGTGGAAACTGTCGCAACTAAAGTCCATGTCCAGGAACTTAGACTGGTTACACAAGTCTTTGGTCCAGGGTAGGCCGTAAATCAATGGCGCGTACCACACGTACCAAGCCAGAGCAGCGCCGAAAAACAGAATAGTAAAGGCGTTGCCAATCAGCTTGTTGCGGATCAGTCGATCGGTCAGAAACTGCCAGGCTTGAGCAAGTGCCAGAATACCAAAGAACAAAGAGCCCAAGTAGTGGTGCAAGAACAGCTGACGGTCCATGAGGAACGAGGGGAAGTAGTGCAGAGCCCAGCCAAGAAGATAGCTACCAACATTCGAGTCGTACAGCGAATAGTCAGCGTCGTTGTAGAACTGGATAATGTTTCGTTGCCAGGAAAGCACCCAGAACGCCTTGTACGACACGTACACCACCACCAACAGAGAAATGGTCCACCAAATGACTCCGTTACCAAGAAGATACACCTGTCGGTAGTCCTTGACCCAGAAGTTGATTCCACGCTGCATCAATGGCCACGACTCAGGACGAGACTGCCAGGCGTGAGTATCGGTCAAACCAGCATTCACTCTCCACATGACCTTGTTCAATTCAAAGAATTTTTCCAAAAACGAGGGCTTTCTGTAGCTGACGAGCTCAGCATCGGGACCCAAGTCTGGATTGATGTTATCTTCCACGTACCAAATGGTGTTGGGAAGAGTACCTCCCTTGATACAGGTAACCTCCTGCTGTTCAAAGGCCCACTTGGGCAGCTTGACTGAGTGCGAAAACAGGTGGCAGCCCGTCATAGTGTGGACAAGACGGAACTTGGTCTGTAGAGTGCGCACTCTGGAGCGCGCTACACCAGGCTCACTGTACTTTTCCAGAATCTCCACGCGGAAGTTGTCGTTGGCATCGCCTTCAAAACCCTCGTATCCGTAGGCAGACACTTCGTTGTGGTGGTCTTGTTCAGACACAGGAGGACGCACGTCGTGCGAGTGCAGACGGCGGAAGGTCGACTTGTGGCGAAGTTTGATAATAGCTCCGTCCTTGAGGAATACAGGCGGTTGCAGGACATTGGTAGCAGTGATGTTTCCTTGGGCATCGGTCTCATATTCTTCCAAAGCAGTGGCATTCTCCACGACCCAGGCATTGTTATTATCCTTGTGAGGGTACAGAGTGATCTGCTGTTGCTTGGATCCAGTAACATACATGTGATCGTGAGAATGCAAATAGCCTCCTTGGGTGTTCCAGTGACGCAGGACAATCTCACTGCCAAAAGCCACATCGGCAGGAACATCATGAGCCATGCTAGTGTGTTCCAAAGTGGACTGGAACTCGGGAGACATGAAACTGGCTCCGTCGCCAGTGTTCGACAAGCACACAAAATGCACAGCGAACATGCCGACATAGAATACAATTGGCACAATGATCAAAAACACTACTCTGGCGCCAAAATGAGCCAGGAACTTCTTGGTGCTGACATTCAGGTCGCCCAACAGCCACCACAGCTGGTACAGGGTCAAAACACCGACCCAGCCAATCGTGAACAGACCGACCCATTTCGAGCTAACGGTCGCGCCGAGACCAAGGCCCGTCAGAAACAAATAGCGATACCAGTCCTTGGTGAAGGGCACCTCATTCTCGAACTTCTTGAAGCCATAGGCAGTGATAGCAATGAAAAACACCAGAGGCGAGTCAAGAAGAATGTATCTCGACTGAGTGGCCAGCGCGTTATCAAAGGTCATTAGAGCGCTGCCAAATAGAGCAATCACGGGTTTGACTCCACTGGCACGCAGCGTGGCATAGGCAAGCATAATGGTCAGCACACCCAGAACGGCCGGGAACGTGCGCATGGCAATATAAGGAACATAGTTCTCGGAAGTAGTGTACTCGACTCCGATATCGGTGAACTCGAACTCGCCATCGTAGCCAGCAAACCAGCCCACAATGGCATAGAGCATCTTGGCCAGAGGAGGATGCACGTCCATGAAAAACCGCCCTATGATGTACTTGCGGGCAAACCCGCCGAAATGGACCTCATCGAATACCACTGAGTCGGGATTTGCCAGGCGAAACAACCGCACAAACAGTGCCACCACCGTCACCAGCGGCAGCAACTTCGTGTCCAGGCCATGCAGCTTGCGCTCCTTGGCCCGGCTCGGACTCACCGCCGTGTCCCGGTACTCTCTCACCCCCACCACCCCACTGGAGGCCTTCCCTTTTTTTGCCATTTCTGCCCGCCGTTAGTCCTGTCTCCTACCATGTTCGCATGGGCCCCGCTTCGCTTGAGGGGGGAGGCGCCTCCGGCGGCCGGGGCGCTGCCCCGGACCCCGCTGTCCTTCGCTGCGCGAAGGTGGCCGGGGTCTCTTGGGGCGGGCTGGAGTGGATCGTGGTGGAGCGGGTTTGCTCGAGCGGACTGAGAGGCCGTGAAGGTAGCAGAGCAGACCGGTGCACCAGGCGCGCATGAACCAGCCTGCCTGAGCGGTGGACCAGCGAACGAACACCAGCAAGCAGAAACGAGTCAAGTGTGAGTCCAACCACACACTACTTCACTTCCTAGCAACTCAACGCACACGGACAACATTCCACAGACCACATTTCATTCACATTTCAGCGCTCACATGCCACAAGCCACAATCCCCAGTCCACAGTCCTCCGCCAGATGACACCCGCCTCTTGCACCGATCTGCCAGCTTCCCGGCGGAGCAGCCTCCTCGAGCGCAGCGAGAGGAGCTACAGGGTCCGGGGCAGCGCCCCGGCCGCCGGAGGCACACCCACCGCGGCCACGCCCCGCAATTGGCACTTACTCAATGATACGTCGCCGAAATCTCCAGCAGCACAAGGATCTTGTCGCAGAGCTCAGATGTCGAGAAATCAAGCCTGGATGTCGTCGTCGGTCGGATGCTTGGATGTAAACGGGTCGGTCCAGTCTTATAACAGCGTGTCCAGTCGGTGCAGAAACAAATACAAAACACTGCCAATGGCTCAAGCTCAAACCAATTGGTCGACGTATCGAGATCAGCCCAAGATTCACTTCTGGTACCAGCAGCCTTATATTGTCAGTCGACGCGTGTCAATCTCAGACTGAACCACAGCCTGCGGCTGAAACAGGGAAATATGAATTTGCGGGCCTGACGCGAGGCCTCGCTCGCTGCCAGCACATCCCTGCAGGCCCATGTGCATGCACCTGTGGCTAGACATCTGTATCTGCTAAATAAAGACCCTCCCCTCGATCCACTTCGGATCGGCTCTGTGCACCGAGGCTGGCTGTTGCTGCGCTGCTCTGCGCCGATCGCTCAGGGGGAATCGTTCACTGCTGCCACCAGCCTACCCGTCCTCGCGTCAGTCTGACCATCTCTCTCTCCCTCTCCCCGAGTCTACGGCCCTGCACCGGCTCCGCCCGAACCACAGGAAAATGCTGCTGTCACCGGACGTGCAGCTGCTGCCTGGCCGCCTGACAGCTACGTCACCCAACATGCGAACCACCTTGTCCGCTGGCCACTTGTCACACACCAATGTCTTGCAAATAAGCTTTTGTATTTCCCCTGCACAGCTAACCGCTTCGTGGCCCAAAGACCACGCTGTTCGTCTACTGGGGGTGCCTCCGGCGCCGGGGCGCTGCCCCGGACGCCGTAGCTCCTAGAGCTCCGCTCGAGAAGGAGCCGTCCGTGGTCGGCGAACCCAGACTCTTCCTGTTGGATCTGCTCCTGTGTGGGTGATAGGATTTTGGTGCGCCTCCGGTGGCCGGGCCGCTGCCCTGGACCCTAGGGCCACTCCCGGGAAATGGGCAGATAGTGGCTTGTAAAGCGAGCACCAATGGGACCAGGATAACACCCTGGCCGCTGGCTGCTAGGGGCCGGAAAAGCCGGTGGTGTTCGCCAGTTGTTCGCCCGTGGCACGAGCTGACCAGGGTAGAACCGTTTAGGGGCATTCCATGGCGGGTGTATTGCGTCGCTGATTGATATCGGC
>JAKTSR010000169.1:0-28333 GCA_030580325.1 Sugiyamaella sp. yHKS617 | reverse complement strand
ACAGCGGGGCCCGGGGCAGCGCCCCGGCCGCCGAGCGGAGCGAGAGGAGCCACGGGGTCGGGGGAAGCCACCCGGCAGCCGAAGGCGAGCGCGGGGAAGAACAGGGCGGGTGAGAGGACAGAAAAGTGAGTTTTATTTTTAAATAAGCGGATACAAATGGGTCATTAAACCGCTTATTTCTTGGAGCCGGACTTGGACTTCTTCTTGGGCTTCTCGGCAGCCTTCTCCTTCTCGGCGGTGTCCTTGAGGACTCTCTTGACGATCTTCTGCTCCTCGATCAAGAAGGCACGGACAACTCTGTCCTTGACACAGGTGGCACAGAGAGAGCCACCGTAGGCACGCTGGACGGTCTTCTTGGGTCTGGAGATGTTGGCGTACTCGCGGGGACGCAGGGCGGGGATACCGGGGAGAGCAGTACCGCACTCACCGCAGTTGGGTCTGGTACCGTTCTTCTTGACGTGAAGGTATCTGAGGTTGCCACCGGGGGTCTTGATGACCTTGACCTTGTTAGATCTGGTGTTGTCTGTCTGTTGTTAGTATGTGCGTGGGTGTAGAAGGGGGTGGTCCGGGACATGGATCGAACATGTGTGGGCCGAGAAGCCTTCCGAGCGTGCTCTGAATTTGTTCTACTGGTGTGTCAAATCTGAATATCGAATTTTAATATTGAACATTCACTCTGGCATGGTCCTCGTGTACAACAGGGTCGTCAGGGTCGTCTATGATCGCAGTTGTACTTTTGTACTTTGTTGGTAGGAGTTGTCTCTGATGTAGTCTGTGTGTCTGAGGTGTGCTGTCGATTCAGCACCGAGCTCCTTCA
Source organism: Sugiyamaella sp. yHKS617 (assembly GCA_030580325.1). NCBI lineage: Eukaryota > Fungi > Ascomycota > Dipodascomycetes > Dipodascales > Trichomonascaceae > Sugiyamaella > Sugiyamaella sp. yHKS617. The sequence continues at coordinate 27,516 of JAKTSR010000169.1, read as the reverse complement.
CTTGGTCACCGGTTTCGGCGCTGTATCCTCGTCTTTGTTGATTCTTCGGTCGGTTCTCGGTCGTTCAATCGTCACAGAGGCCAACAGCACCTATTGCACTCGTATTATCTCGATTTTTCATCGGTTCGGGGTCGTTTCACACTGTCCTCTCAGTCGAACAAACATATCGATACGCAACTTGAACGGCCTCTTCGGCACCACACCTGTGTCCAATACCCTCTCCACTTCAAACTGAGCAATACATACATGGATTTCTTCTTCTGTAAGTGAGTCTTTGAGCCATTTTTGGTGGTGTTTTGCGATCCGTCGAAAGGTGAGATGGTCTTCTACGTGAGTATTGAAAACTAACGGCTATATTACTTCGCCTACTGCGAACCTGCGTGAAAACTGTGAGTCGCTCTTGTTATTGGAATATTTCCTTATTAGGAAGGTGCCGTCACCATGCTCGCTGCGGGCTTGGCCTTTTCACAATGGACTTCAGCCGCACTGTCCCTGATTATGGTCCTAAATGATCTGCGGATTATGGTCGAGATCGGTATAATATAAATAGAGGCGACATGGACGTGATTTCAGAGGTCGGCCAGGCTCGCTCCAGCGATTTTCATTATCGACTCTGGCGGAGCGGGCCTGGCTACTGAGGCTGGTGGAGAACGCGCGCTGGAGGCGGCACCATGCCTCCGGCGGCTGGGGCTATGCCTGAGACCGACCCCTTTGCTCCTGCTTCGCAGGAGTTCTGGTTCTGGTGTGATATGGAGTGGAGTCGCGTCCACTCGCGTTACTGGTGTTTTATTCAGACAGACAGTTTACCTATTTCTCTCTGAGCGACGTAAAAGCTTCTTTCGTGATTTGGAAATGTCCAATATATATAGACTGAGCCAGTCGTGATGGATTTTCCTGACGTGAAGTTTCGTCGGCACGGTGTTTTTTATTTTTTTTTTGGCCGTGTTTAGAGGGAGCTTCATTTCGGAGAGGAAAGGATATGGTCCACAACTCTTCTGCACTACAGACATCCTGTATCGCCGCCAATGTTTGCTCTATATAAGATCATAGTCCTCCAAGGTATTGGTCAAGAGCACTTGCTGTGCGATGGGCCTGTCTGCCGACCGCTGTTACAGTCACGCTGCGTGGTGGGGTCTTCGTGCCCGCGACACTCGTGGGGTTTCCGGTCTACTACCGTGATTTTCCCCATGTTTTATCTTCATCGCCCATTACCAGTACTCTCTCCTTTGTTGTTGCTCTTGGGGTCCATGTTTCTCACATGCTCGCTGAAATCGACATCGGCACTTGTCTCGATACAATTGGCTCACGGTGAAGGGAAACTCGTATTCAAACGATCCGACCACGATGAGGCCGTTGTATTCGCATATCTCCCTGACTTGCTCCTCAAACCCTAATGATCCTACATACTCGCCGTCATCGATTTTCCCTATGTCTCAGTCTGTTGCGGGGTGTGTGCCAGGATGTCGATCTCGTCATGCCCATTCTCTTTGCCATTCTATTCGTTTTCGTCGGGATGACCTATGATGACCTACAATGGACTCTGACGATGGCTCTGATCAGGGACTATTTGTGTATTTTGCTATTCACAGGTTGCTCTTTTCTGTGCTCGGCCCCTTTCCTGGGCCAAGAGTGCTGTCACCAGTCTTTGTTTCTTGACCTTGGTGCAGTGCGTCTGGTGATTCCAGCTTCGTTTTCCAGCCGAAACCACCGAATGTTTGTACCAGGTCGGTCTGATCTGTCCGCATTCTCTGATGCAAATGCTTGAATTCTGGAACGGCGCGGTGGTAAAGCCATGGTTATCACACGCACCGGCCGAGTTCCTCGTATGCTTTGCAATTAGTGAATTGGATTATTGGACTTAAAACTTCAATAAAAGTCCCAATGTTGTTTCATCTGGGCCGCCTTTTTTTGGTTTTGGTTACGTTTTTACGTTTTTGTTGGCTCATAATTAATGTTCAAGTCAGACATCAGTTTTGTACTAATTTTTTTATGTTTTGGCCTCACCTTTTTTTCCGGCGAATCGATTATTTGCTTTATTGGGATGTTTGCGCGGATTATAGATCGCAGTCAAATACGTCAAACACGTATGATGAGCTGGCACGCGCTTCGGTCCGGCTCGTCGAGGGCCCTCTTGACGATGTATGTTCTTAGTGAAGTCTCATCTAATAAATATTTTATGCGATAACATACTTATGCTGTTTGTACTATTTACATTCCTGCACCGTTTCTACTATTTACAGTCCGTCTGCTAGGGACAGGGCGATCCGGTCCGGTCGCCGGCTATTTACAGTGCCTCTGTTTGAGCGAATTCAATCTCAGCTCTTCTTTGCCTCTTTCGAGCTCTCAGTACCGTCTTGGGGCGGGCCGTCAGACACGGTCTGCACTTTGGAGTACTGCTCACGCAGCGACTTCTGGAGCTCATACTCGGCAGCACGCAGCTGCTGAGCCCGGGTCATCTCCACCGGCTGGCCCACCGCGGCCTGCGCAGCACCAGCAGCCGCCTCCCGCTTCAACCGCATTCGTTCCTGGTCCCGGATGGGTCCCTGGTGAAGGGCCTGGCCGTTAGTGGCTGGCCGGAGCGCTTCCGCGGCCGGGGCGCAGCCCCGGACCCCGTGGCTCCTCGAGCGGACCTCGAGGAGGGTCCCACCGGCTGAGACGCTCCGCGAAGCGGAGCACAGCGGGGTCCGGGGCAGCGCCCCGGCCGCCGGAGGCATCCCCACGTCTCTTCTGGGCTGCACCTACCTCTCGCTCGTTAGCCTGCATGTTGTGGACGAATACCACGGTTCCGATGCTCGCCAGGAGCGTGGTGCCGAATGTTATCTTCGAGGCCGTCGACATGGCAGGCACGTTCTTCTAGTAGCCCTCTCCTAGGGACACAAAAGGGTGGATTTCGGTTTGGTGATGTCGGTTCTGCCTGGTCCGATGGTTGTGGCATGAGCTCACGATGCGCAAATAAACTTTACCGGTCTATACTGGCCTGGTGCTGCTGCCGCGGCAGCGCGAGCGTCGCAGGGAAAGATCAGCGGTGGATGAAAGAGGAAGTGTCAGGGGTAAGTAAACACCCTTGTCGCCCGGGCTCTGCGAAGGACCCATCGCGCCTCCGGCGGCTGGGGCGCTGCCCCGACCCCGCTGTTCCTCGAGCGCAGCGAGAGGAAGCTGCTGCCGCGTGGCCGTCCCATTCTGGGCCGGCTCTGGGTGAGAGTATTCGGCGGCTGTGGGCTAGCCAGAATCATGTCTTGGGTCGGCGGTTTCTCTCAGTCCTCACTTTGTCAGACCTGATAATTGCTTGTCGGTGATATTGTGCTGATTTATGGATTTATGTTCTAAGCGCTAGATCTGGATCAATTATTGAGTGTGCTCAGTATACAGCAAACGTCTAGCTTACACACAACACGTTTGATCCTATAATACGCCGCCAGTTGGCCTGCCCGTTGACAGACAACCACAGACCCTCGGATGCTGGAAAACTTACACCCGACCGTCCACCGAGCACGCGCCGACAGGCAACGGCCGGCCGAGTAGCCTCTCACAGCCGCCGAGTGTCGCCTAGCAGGTCCTCTCTCCACCCCTGCGAGCAACCGCTTCCCAACAGACCCGCAAGCCAACGCCCTCTTCGAGCTCCGCTCGAGGAGCGACGGGGTCTGGGGCAGCGCCCCGGCCGCCAGAGGCCGACCCAGCCCTGCCCGTCGGACCCGCGGGCCACCAGCTGCTAGCCCCGGCAGGCGTAGGCGGTATGCAGGCGGTGCTTATTTTGTAGCGGCGGCTGCAAGTGGCCGGGAGCGCGCCAAAGGATCGGCCTGTCAGGCTGGGTCGATTGATCCGGCCGGATACACAGCGTGGGAGCCTGCATCTGTGTACACAGACAGAGAGAGGTACGTTGAACATCCAATCTGACTGACGTCCAGTTTTCGGCGCTGCTATCGATCGTACCAAGTGCTTGTTCGTTTCACGCAGAGCTTCATTCCGCCGACAGAGACGAGACCAGCTCGCCGGCCCTGAACCAGTTGCATCCGGTCGCTGTGTTTATACCGTGCTCGCTCCACTATCTCCAGCCAGGCCGACACACGTGCCGGCGAACCTGAATCAAGACGGTCTTCACTGGTCAGCTCAGCTGCCACTGCACAACACAGCCTACGCTCGGCCCGCTATCCAGCAACGTCCATCCCTGACAGAGAGCCATCCACGAACTCCCCATTGGCCAATTGCAAATCCCCCAGACCCGTTCGAGCGCGACCAGGCGTTCCATCGACCGCTTCTTACCAGCTGCGCCAGAGCGACCCCTTGCCTACCACCACCTCGGACCCCCCTCTCGGACCGACACTTCAGACCAGCAGCAGCTCTTATCAGCTCTCGGACTCTCGACCCCGGCCCTGCTCGACCAGAATTGCGCTTCCTGGCCGTACATGTGGCGCGTGAGCTTGGTGAAATGGTGAGTTGGATGCGGTGCGCCTCCGGCGGCTGGGGCTCGGCCCCAGACCCCGCTGTGCTCCGCTTCGCGGAGCTCCTAGCCCGGTGCGGGGTCTGGGGCAGCGCCCCAGCCGCCGGAGGCACGCCGGCCCTGCCCAGTACTAACCACAGCAGAACTCAAGCTCGATGGACGAAGATCCACACCAACCCCAGATCACTGTCATTGAGGGCACCACCTTAGACCTGGACCATGCGATGGACCACGGCATGGCGTCCAGTGCGAGTCCCGGTGCCGGCAGCAGCGCCAGTGGCAGTGTGGCCAGCGGCGCGTACCAGTACCAATACCTACAGCAGCAGCAGCTGGCCCAACAGGCGTTTGCCAGACAGCTCCAGACGATGCAGCACACCGGGCCTGTAGGCATCCCCGGCTCTGGCGAGTCAGTGCCCCGAGACGCCCTGGCCGGCGAACAGGGCGTACAGTCGCTCGGTCAGGCCGATGCGCTGGCCCAGGCCGAGGCCCAGCAGGCACAGGCCCGTGCTCATGCTCAAGTCCACGCTCAAGCGCAGGCACAGGCACAAGCACAATCACAGGCACAAGAACAAGCCCAGGGTCAGACGCCAGTACAGACACAAGCCGTGGGCCAGCCACAGAACCAGAGCCAAAACCAGAACCAGTACCTGGCCCAGTCGCACTCGGCAATTGATCGAGAACGCCATCTGTACCAGCTGCAGTCGCTGCAGCGCCAGCAGCCGCCAGCTGTGGGGGTGCCTGGGTCCAGTATACCTGGCTCTGGTGTGCCAATAGGCGCAAGCCCGTTCGGACCCGGCAGTGTCAACCAGACTTTTGCAGGGGCCTCGTCGCTGGCAGGTTCGTTCGGACAGAGCTATCCACTCACTTCGGCATCTAGACATAATAGCACCAGCAATCTGGTCCAGGCCCACGCACTGCAAGGCGGTGGGCACTCGTTTCGCGACGACCCGTCTGTTGCGTCAATGGCAGCAGGACTCGGCCTGGGCAGCGTGGGGACGTCGCCAGGAACGGCAGCTACCTCGGCCTTTTTCTCTCCTTCCTCGGGCTCTAGACTTGCCCCACACACCAACCTCCCCTCGTCAGTGTCGTCGTCCTATAAATCGGCTCTGCCCACCAACAGCTTCTCCTCATACTCGTCCTATCCATATACCGGAGTGGCCAGTATAGGCAGCAGTGCAACCAACAGTGCCTTCAACAACAATTTTGCTTCCTTTGCTGCTGCCGCCAACAGTTCGTTGAATGATCAAACTGGTATTTATACATCTTCTCCAATTACCTCGTCCGACGCGACACACGAGAATATCAACTCAGCAAGGGCGATTTCTGGCTCGAGCTCGTCGTCGTCTTTTGCTGGCGGGAAGCTGATACAGCCAGGAAATGTGGTACGCACCTCATTGCTAACGTCGAAACTTGCAGCCAGTAGCAACAGCGGCAGTAGCGGTTCGTCGGCCAATAACACACCAAATAATGCATCGCCGTCTAGAAACACAGGATCCAGCTCCTCGAGCTTCCCCTATCCCAATCCACGTACCAACAGCCGGCACAATAGTTTCGCAGGAGGGTTACAGCAACAACAGCCATACAGCTCCGATCCCCACAACTTTTCCAGCTCCGGTCCCTCGAGCTCAGGGTTCTCGAGGTTCACCAATATGACTTCTACCGGCCCCGGAAGCTATACGCCTACAACAGCAGTGCCGGGCCTCGCCACCACCCCGTCCAGCTCCTCGCTTCAACAGAACTTTCTGCCTCATCCCTCATCCACTACAACTAATATATCTCGAGAGCAGGTTTCTGCCGCCTCGTCAGCCGACGCCAGTACCGACTTTGCTGCTGGCGCCACACACAACCGGTCATCTTCTCCCATGGACACTGCTACCGACGAGTACACCACACCGGCCAACTCGTTCCAGCAACCCAGCTACCAGTCGCCATCCTACAACATAGCCAACACTGCTGAGTCGGGCAACACTGGTGTTGGCAGCACTTTTGGCGCTGGTACTGGTGCTGCTTCTGGTGGCACCGACGCGGACAGTGTACTCCACGACGCTGCCAATGCCAGTCACGAACAGGTCGAACAATCTGGCCATGACACACAGGGAGAGCCGGCGGAGCTGCGGCCCATTACCAACCACGAAGCGGCTGGGTCAGGATCTGGTGGACTGGGGGGTCCGCACTTGGACATTGCCAACCACGCGGTGCCAGACGTGTTGGTGATGCTGACAGTGTTGCTACAGAAAATCATCGACGCCAACGACGCGCTGCACCCGCACAACTACCAGGCGTCCGAAATTGCCGACACCTCGGACCGGTTCACAGCAAACGTACTTGCGTTCCACGGCAGGAACATTCCTGCCATCAGCTTGCATGCATACCTGTCGCGGATTCTGAAATACTGTCCTACCACGAACGAAGTGTTTATCTCGCTGCTGGTGTATTTTGATCGCATTGCCCAGCGCGCCAATTCGGGCGAGCTGTCTCCGTCTGGCGTCATGTCCGGGTCCACTGCTTCCTCCAACAACCCTGCCGGCCCAGGCAACCCAGAACACCCCGACCAGCCCCAGCTCTTTGTCATGGACAGTTACAACATCCACAGACTGATCATTGCCGGCGTCACCGTGGCCAGCAAGTTCTTCTCGGACATCTTCTACAAAAACTCCCGTTACGCCAAAGTGGGCGGTCTACCTGTGGACGAGCTCAATCACCTAGAACTGCAATTCCTTCTTCTCACCGACTTCCGGCTCATGATCTCGCTTGAGGAGCTGCAGCGCTATGCCGACCTGCTGCTGCGCTTCTGGCAGAAGGAGGCTGCCCTTCACTCCCCCCACTCCATGTCCGCCATCTAGCATTACCCACCGCTGCGACCTACATTATTTATCCTAATAATTAATCACCCTGTTTCTGCCCTCCCCGAAGACTCGGCTGCTGGGGTGGAATGCCTCCGGCAGCTGAGGCGCTGCCCCAGACGTCGACGGCTCCGCTGGATGGAAATGCCTCCGGCGGCTGGGGCACTGCCCCAGACCCCGTTGTACTCGCTTCGCGAGCGTTTAGGGGCTCCGCGATAGATCATACACTTGGTGCGCGCGCTGTCGTGGGGCCGAAGAGTCGGTCAGTTGTCGAGCGAGCACAGCAGGATCTGGGACAGCGCCCAGCTGCCGGAGGCATTCCACCCCAACGGAGCGGTTAACGCTGCGCAGCGAGCACCACGAGGTCTGGGGCTGCGCCCCAGCCGCCGGAGACACACCGCCTCAGCGAAGCCCCCGAGCTCTCAGCTAGTGAGTGAAGGGAGTGCTGGATAAAATAATCAATTCATCTCAACAATTTCTAATTACAGAAACAACATACAGGTAGACGGTCGTATTCCGGAGCATGCCCAGAACTTTTAATATAAGCTTTTAATTTGTTGATAATGCGACCCGATTTGTTTATCGGAGACGACGAGCCTCACGCTCAGACTCCATCAAGCAGAGGATGTCATCCTCACGGACGGGACCCTTGACGTTTCTGACAATGGATCTGGACTCGTCGTCGATGAACTCGACACGAACCTGGGTGACACCACCACGAGAACCGGTTCTACCGAGGACCTTGATGACCTTAGCGAGCTTGACAGGAGTTTTGGTATCCTATTTGCGTGTTAGTATTGGGTGACCGGAGTGCGAAGTGACGAAGTGGCATAGAAATGGGTGGGTGGTTAGTGCGAGACACAGAGCACGGAATAACGACGAGTGAGTAAACAGAATGTGAACTTGTATCGCAGCGTATCTGTAGATCAAAAGACATTCGGATTATGGTCGACTGATTTACTTGTGATTTGTATCTCGCTGACATTCATCTATCGAGATGTTGGAAACATTTGTGCAGACGTCGTATTGCACTTCGGGTACGTCGATAGTCGCCAGTTGCCGGTCTACAGTTTTGAGTAGAATCAGCCGCTAGATTTCTCGGAACTTTCCATACTGTTGGCATCTTCACTTAGAATATCGAGTCTTGTCGTAAACTACAGAGCTCTGGCCTGCAGAGGGGTCGCCCTTCGACCAGGCTCCACTGGCCATTCAGCCGTCAAAATCTCCAAGAAATCATCAAAATAAGCTCAAGAAAGCATCTCCATTTCTCGTACTCTCCACTCCATCCATTTCTGTCGTTTCTTCCAAACATACCATTGTGTATTTGTTGTTGTATGATCTGACCTAACAGTTGGAGATTAAACAAATGCGTGAAGTCTAGGTGCCAGTTGAGCCTGTTCGTGTATATCCTTCACGGCTGCGTCACAAACGTGAGTCGATTCGTGCAGTGAGTGCCAGAGAGCAAGTTCCATTTTGGGAAATATTTCTGCAAACTTTTCGCAGTCACAAAACCAGGTCATGTGACTTAGACCTTTGCGCGTGCGCGGGTATGTCAGGGTGTTCGTGTACTGGAGACTGATCTCTCGGGTCTATTTGCAAGAAGATGTGAACAACATGGCCTAAAGAGATTCATATACAGCACAACGTGGCCCGGTCTGTCAATCTGTTGCGAGACGTTCCCTTAGACCAGAAAATCAGAATGCCAGCGATGGGTAAAATGCGCTGGGACGGATCTTCAGAATGCAGGGACCCTCCTGTTTAGGTCAAGCGGATTTAGCTCAGTTGGGAGAGCGCCAGACTGAAGACATGACTTCAGTCCTGATATCTGGAGGTCCTGCGTTCGATCCGCAGAATTCGCATTGAGTGTTGAACTAGATGTTCTCTTTTTTTTCCTCCAGCTCCCATCCTATTTGACCCGGATCTGTTTCATTCCCGTGTTCTGCCTCTCACACTCTACTCTACTGTACTGTGTCCAGCTTATCGCACTCGCCCAACAAGCACGACGGGCTTGGGAGCGAGTGTCAGCCTTCGGCGGACGAGAAACCCGAAAGAAGACCCACCCACAAGCCAATTGACCAAGGCGCTCGCGAAGCGAGCACCACGGGGTCTGGGGCAGCGCCCCAGCTGCCGGAGGCATCTCCTCGAGCCAGCAAAAGTAAGACAGCGAGGGGGGACAGCAAAAAGGAAGGAAGCCCTACGTGGGGGTCGAACCCACAACCTTGTGATGACTTTCATCCCCGAGAGATCTCAAGGTATTAAGAGTCACACGCTCTACCGATTGAGCTAGCAAGGCTGTTGGATTCCACATCTTCCGTAGCGGTACACGACCAGCCTGTTCCCGTCGGTCGAGAATTGTTTCAGCCCGTCAAAATCGCCAGAAGGGAGAGCAAAACCGGTCCCCTGGCAGGAAGAGCCGACTGTCGCGGTTGTGGAGATAATTATTTTCCATACGTGACTGCCGATATCGCTTAACGGGTGAACTGGTGATGCTGCACTTCTGGCGTCAGAGGAAAGCTAAATTTGCAACTCTATCGAGGCCAAGCGAAGTCGGCGAAACGGCCAGGCTGGCGCACAGCCGAGTCGCTGAAAAAGAGGCGACATGGAAGGCACATGGAAGCCCGCTGAGGACCAGATAGATACTGTGGCTGCTGCAGGCCAGATCGAGGGTCTGGGGGTGGCTTGAACGTCAGTTCTGCAACTATGGCAGCATCAACTCTCGTACGTCAGTCGGTATCGGAATCACGTACCCTTGTTGCAGGGCACTAGCCACAATTTCACGGCCACGATTCCCGTAGGACCTGCGTCGCTGACGCGATACCCAGCCAATGGGACACGAGCAGAGCTTTCTTTTTGAGCTCCTGCTGAGAGACAGATCAGCCCGACATGCTATACCGGTAAATTAGCACCCAACACGTGATATGGTGAAACCTTCCTTAACAGGCACTGCGTACGAGAGCCCGCTCTATACGCGTACCGTAATGTGAAATTTACGGTTATACCGCCCGTGAGAAACGTGAGAAACGAGCAATATATTGCGCCCTGGCTCATTGTGCGTGATGCATACACGAACCCAGTCCTCTTTCCTCGAGGTTGGGCTGTCCAACGAGCACTGTTGATAGGCTGGCCAGGGAAGCGGGCCGAAAGCCCGACAGAAGATCACTGTGGCTGAAATATGCAGCTGCCACCTGCGACCTGTGAACTGCAGACCGACGCTGGCCACAGCAGCATCAGGCGCTGGACCTATTCCCTCCTGAGTGGCCGGGAGCACCAGCGGCCTGGCTCCTCCCAAACCGGGCCCGTGCTCGCTTGGCGAGCGGGGCCCTTCTCGAGCGCTTGAGAGAGAGAGGAGCCAGGGGTCTGGGGCACCGCCCGCCCCAGCCCCGCCGGAGGCGCACCAGCCCCAAGGCCGGGACCAGCCCCGCGCCCAGTAGCGGGGGTGGCTGCTATATATTTCAAAAAAAAGAAATTAAAGAGGACCTGCTAGCGCGACTCCAAATCGCAGAAATCACGTTTCTATTCATCATCTCAAGCAAGGGTTGCCACAACTTTAGACGGGTTGTTGAAAAAGAAATACTGCGGTTTTAGCCACTTTGTTTTGAAGGGGACGCCCAACCTGGCTGAATAATTGCTGCTCCCAGCTGCTTCTGCTGGTGGTCTCCTATGTGTCAGAGGCCGCCGACGATGGCTATATAAAGCTCGCTGGTGGCCCGAATCTGTAGCTGGTTCTAGTTGAATTTTTTTCCTTCTTCCTTCTCTCTTCATCCTCAATCGAGACAATTGAATTGACCCCAAAATAATATAGCCATGTCTGCTCCTGCTGCTGCTCCTCTTCGTTTGGGCTCTACTGCCCCCAACTTCCAGGCCGAGACCTCCAACGGCCCAATTGACTTCCATGAGTACTTGGGCAACTCCTGGGGTATTCTGTTTTCCCACCCTGACGACTTCACTCCTGTCTGCACCACTGAGTTGGGTGCTTTCGCCAAGTTGGAGCCCGAGTTCGCCAAGCGTGACGTCAAGCTCATTGGTCTCTCTGCCAACTCTGCCGACTCGCACAAGGAGTGGATCAAGGACATCGATGAGGTTACTGGCTCCAAGCTCACTTTCCCCATCATTGCTGACCCCTCCAGAAAGGTGTCTCACCTCTACGACATGGTTGACTACCAGGACACTACCAACGTCGACTCCAAGGGCGTTGCTTTCACCATCAGATCCGTCTTCATCATTGACCCCAAGAAGACCATCCGTTTGATCCTGTCCTACCCCGCCTCGACCGGCCGTAACACCGCCGAGGTTCTCCGTGTCGTCGACTCGCTCCAGACCGGTGATAAGCACAGAATCACCACCCCCATCAACTGGACCCCTGGTGATGATGTCATTGTCCACCCCTCCGTCTCCAACGACGAGGCCAAGACTTTGTTCCCTAAGTTCAAGATCGTCAAGCCCTACCTCCGTCTCACCCCCCTCGAGGTTGACAACCAGTAAACTCTGGCTCCGACTCGCGTTGTTTATGATCCAATAAAGTAATGACCCTCTCCTTATATTTGCCCGGTTGTGCCTCCGGCAGCCGGGGCGGTGCCTCGGACCCGTTGCTTCTCTCGCTGCGCTCGAAGAGGGCCATTCCCGGAGTGAAAGGTCCAGTCGCCAGACATGACCTGTAGGCTTAATTAAACCTGAATGAAATTACTACCCCTTAAGCGCCCCGGCCGCCGGAGGCAGCTGGAGGCCTCCTGAAAGATCGGCGGCAGTAACGCGGCTGGACGCGATGAGGTTATATATATATATTAATTGAGAACGCTTTCAGGGCGAGCTGTGAACCTAGGCAGTCACCTACCAGAGTTTAGGGACTGTTGCGCCTTGATTTCATTCGTGACCTTTCGACTGGCCGTTCTGGCAGTTGCGCAGCATAAGTAGGACAGAAGTGCGTGGAGAGCAGCTGGACATCGCTTTGAGAAGAAGCGGAGGAGGGCGTGATGGCACCCACTTCCACTGAGATTGCGCAGCAGGTGTATGAGGACGCCCTGAAGGTGAACCGCGAATGTGAGTTGGAGCCGTCCATCCAGAATGTGCTGCTGGCCGGGGCTGCTTCGGCCAAGGCTCTGTTGGCGCAGACCAAGCTGGCGGAACAGTCTCAAGGCGAGTGGTGCCACTGGTTCTGCGATGAAAAATGGAGGCCCCTAGCTGCCAAAGCTCTGTTTGTACTTTCCATGGAGGGAACGAAGCAGGCTGCTGTATTATATGACAAACTGGGACTGGTGGTATCGAAATGTGCTAGCTGCAGTGCATTTTACCACTTGGAGTTTGAAGAAACGAATCTAATGATCAGGGACCAGTTCAACATAGACGAGGAGAGGATCCTGTCGTTCCAGCGCAGCGTTCAGACCCAAGATAAGGATCGTTTGATGTCGGTGCTACGGGGCTTGTCTGATTGGAAAAAGTCTTTTGACCAGTCCAATGTTAGTGGAGCGCCTATCCCTGTAGACAAAAAGCATGCATTTTTCATTCCAGTGGTAGAATGTCTGTACTGCCCCTGGCTCTTCTCACCCTTGAATCTCGCTTGTACTCGCGGCGACGAGGACGCCCTGTACGGGTTATTTAAGGAGGCATATTTGCTATTCAGCGATGTCAAGGTATACGACCCGGTTATTGCCAAAACACAGTATTCATTTTGTCTGGGCGCTGGTGTGCTTTTTTTCAGTAACGAGCCGGCCATTCACAAGCTGTCAAAGTCGGTCATTATGCGCTTCACAGGAATTTCAGGCTCTACTCCGCAAAAGCGTCCTCAGCTATGCGTTCTGTATCCGAGACTAATAGCCAAGGTTGTGGCCATCATTAACGACACTGCTCTGCAAGTGATGGAATACATGGGCCCAATACGGCCAGCGCTGGCAGAGTACCCGTTCTCGATGATTATTAACGTGAATCACCCTTCGGTACTATACCTCCTTAATGCATCTTACTTTATGGGCATGCTTTACTTTTGTACTTCCAAAGGCTACATCAGCATTGCGCTGAAGGATGTCCTGGATCCCTCTGATCACTTCCTTAATTTATTACGAAACTGCCTGTCTTATGCCCCGAATGAAGAGGCCACTGGCAAGTTCCGTATTGCACTTTCGACTTTGGAGACCTTGCTGTCTTGGAAACCGCTTGATCTGACCTACATATCTGCCAAATTGGCTCCTCTGACGTTCAAGGACATTGCCCAAAACATGCAGAGACAATCTATGCTGCTGCCGCAAGGCGATAGGAGCAGGCTCAGTAATCTCTCTTCTGTGACGATATTTCCCGGCTATGACGAAAACTACGAATTTAGTGTCACTGATTGCTATAACTGGCTAGGTTCCATATTCAAGGTAGTTACCTCTCGCCGGTCAAACAGAGCTAGTACCCCGAGTCAAAACGCTCTTGAGTCCGGGGGAAACGTTTCTCCTGAATCCATCAATGGCACTGGTGAGAAACCTTCAGATTTGCGAACAGATGTATCAATGGTGGCTTCACCACAATTGCTGCCTTTGGATGAAAGTGAAAGGCTCAATATCTGCAACATTATATTAGTGGTCTTGGATCGGCATATCATGTCCCTGCCTGCTCAGGCTGACCGTTTAAAGAAGTCGAACCTGATTCGACGATTCCTGATTATTGCCATCAATGGTCTAGATTTCCCCAAGTCTGTGGAAAATGGACTGCCAACCATATCCGAGGTCTCTAGGCTGATGAGAGTAAATATCAGGACCATTGTAGATAAAGCGTTCAGGTATGTTATAGATTCTCGAGAAGGTCGTGAACTGCTTCCACTGGTGGACCAGCTTATTCGCCAGTGTTTGGAATTTGATATAATATCGTCCATTGGTAGTGGTAATAAGGCGAAAGTACCTGAAGAGAACAACTTTGGCCGTGGTCTTTGGTATTCAATTAACAAAATGCCTCGATTATTTGATGCCAGCTTCACGCTAAATATGTTAAGAAGCTTGAAATTGGTAACATTCGCTTTTGAAACTCCAACTATTGCCAACAGTACACCCACTCAGCCTGGAATTCTTGAGAAAGCAGTCGAGTCTCTGAGGATAATCAGCGAACTCGATCCCTCTGTCATCAGGGAAGTGTTCAAAAATAGAGATGTTCTGGTCTCGGTGATCTTGTCCAGTTTCTCCGGGTCCCTGGAGTTGAGTGACATCGCTATAGACGTTATCTGTCAGGCGTCTGATGAGACGAGTAGTCGTTCTGAAGCTCTCAAGGAGCTACTTAAAAACAATCCCACATTGGTCCTTCTGTCATTTAATGAGGCAGTGGACTTAGTTCGACGCGTGGATAAATTTTCTCCCTGTCCAAAATTGATCAAGGTAAGCCAGGACTTTGTTGATGCATTATATTCTCCCCATGAGGGTGTCGTAGATAGTGAATTCAAAGCGAATCTGTCGGCCGATATTGAAAGCAATGAGTTGCTTAAATATTGGCGTAGTACATGGTCGTTTTTACAATTTACCTTCAAAAACACCCGCAAATGGGGAGAGACTTATATTATGAATACCATGAAGGATTTTTTCCGCGAGGAAGCACATTACTGTCAGACATTGTTGGACCAGTTCAGACTTTTTGAGGTTGATTTACCTGTAGATTCAACATCCAGCATTTCAAATGGTGAAAGACTGGCTCTCCCTGTGGCGAGCACTATTGAGCTGATGTGCGACCTGCTACGGCTGCGAGATACACAACTTTTAGAAGCTTGTTTCAAGAACATTATCTCTATTATTGAACTAATGAAGTCGTTCGACGTCAAACTCCCGGAGAGTTTAGTTGAAGTCTTCAAACGCTGTTCATCCGGTAAGATTACCAATAAGCTATCTCAGGATAACATTGCCCAGCTTCTGGCAGCCCTAAACGGTATGGGCGTGCTATCAGAATCTGATATTGAAGCGATACAGCTTGAGTCTCAAATGAGACGGAAGAAACATGCATCTGCTCCTCCTACGACTCAGTCCGACGGTGCGTCAAATAATGGACCCACTCTGGCCAACCTTCCCCTCCACTCTGCTAATGCCAGTAAACCGCCGGTTCTATCTATTAAAGGCAGTAGCAGTCGCCAAAGATCACTGTTGGATATGTATCAGAAGACCCCTGATGGCAAACCTCCTCCTGTGATTGTTCCTCCTCATATGAAATCGATTCAACCTAGTGCTACCGCACGGACTAGTGCTATGGATATGTTGCGAGAATCTGTCAAGGTCAACCGCATGAATTCAGCGGGAAGTGTAGCTATGATGGCAGCAGCTGGCTCTTCTAAGGTAGCTGCCAAAGATATACATCCTCCTCGCCCGCCTGGATTCAATTCTCGTCGAGGTGCACCGACTACTAGTGCCGCAGCGTCTTCGGCCTCGCCAACTCCAACTCCGGTGGGATCTAGTACTAATGCTTCAGACGTCTCGGATCAGAGTGACGATGATTCTGATGATGGCTTATTTACGGAAAAGAAGGTGGCAGATGCTGCTGTCAAGATCCGGAATATCAATAGACCCGGATTTAGAATTAATACGGCCAACATGACTCGTAAAGGAGTACCGACGCTGGCCCAGAAGCAGCTGGAGAAGAGACTTATGCAGCAGCGCCTAAATATTGACCTTAGCCCGTTGCATAAAGAGGTTCTTTCCTGGGATTATTTTTCTGGTGGCGACATTCATCGGAATTCGAAGGACCGTTTGAAACCTGTGCCTCCCGAATTCAAGTCTGTCGAGGAATATCAAACTACCTTTACGCCCTTGTTAATGTTGGAATGCTGGGAGGGCATACAGAAGATCAAGGAAGAAAATGTCCCCAGGGTCCCATTCAAGGTCCAGGTTGGTAAGAGGGTCACGTGTGACGCCTTCTACGATATATATACTTCAGTTTCTATTCAAGATTTCATGGACGCGAAGATCGGTGAGTGTGATCTCATTGTCCTCTCGTATCATGGCAAAGGCTACCTAGGTAAAGCACCGATGCCGAAGCAGTCAAAGCCTAGTTGTCTGGCCAGAGTACAACAGGTTAGTTTGCATCAAGATTATGCGGATTTGTTGTTGAGAACCTATCAGCCAGGGACCATTAATAGCTATTTAAGTCAGAATCATGTGGTGTATGGATTGAAAGCTTCTAGGTATGACAAATTTCTGGAAAAATGTGCCGAAGTGCGCAGATTGTTTTGTTCGATTTACTAACATTATACAGCTTAACCACAGTTGAGAGAGAGTACTCGGCCCTGATGGCCCTGCAATTCTATGATCTCAAGACACCTATCATTCAGGGCGTTCCAGGAGAACTGCCCAATATCAGGCCTGAGACTGTGAAAGATTCAATGCAAATATATTCGCTTAATGAGTCTCAGGCTAGAGCGGTGGCCAGTACCATTGAGGCCCCTCATGGATTCTCTCTTATTCAAGGGCAAGTATAATGGATTCTGCCCAATTTGAAAGCTTGAAGAGGGACAAGAATAATGCTGGATGACATACATATTCATCTCCAAGGGGTTCGATTTTATTTTTTGTTTTTGACTAACACTTTTTAGCCCTCCGGGTACTGGTAAGACGAAAACGATTCTAGCAATTACAGGAGCTTATTTGACCTCTTCGGTTGGTCCTCTGGCTCATCAGGTTGACGACGACATACCAAATACTCGCAGGATATTGGTGTGTGCGCCATCAAATGCTGCTGTAGATGAGCTTGTTCTGCGTTTGAAGTCAGGAATCATTGGGTCTAATGGTAAGCATTTCGAACCTTCCGTGGTAAGGTTGGGTAGGAGCGACGCGGTAAATAGTCAGGTCCGTGATGTTACTTTGGAAGAATTAGTAGACCGAATGGTTGAACAGAGCAGTTCCGAAAACGGACGGGATGATGATAATTCGGTCAGGGAGAAGCAGCAAGCCATTATCAAGGAACGGAACGGCTTGAGAGAAAAGATCTCTAATTCAGAGAATATAAGCGGTGAAGAATACAGCAAGATTTCTGAGGACATTCGTCTGTTGAGCAAGCAGATTAAAGATCTCTCAAGACAATTGGATGTGCAGCGTGAGCAGCGGACTGCGATGGCTAGAATGAGAGAATCGCAGCGTCGCAAGTTCCAGGCACAGTTATTGCGTGAAGCGCAGGTCATATGCTGTACTTTGTCGGGTAGTTCTCACAAGGTCTTGACATCGCTGAAAATGAGATTCGATACGGTGATCATCGATGAAGCTGCGCAAAGTGTTGAATTATCTGCCTTGATTCCTCTGAGATATGGCTGTACAAGGTGTATCATGGTAGGTGATCCCAACCAATTACCGCCCACTGTGCTTTCGCAAGCAGCCTCGAAACTGAAATACGAACAGAGTTTGTTCGTTCGAATGTTTGATAGATTCCCTGATCGGGTATATTTACTGAATACCCAGTTTCGTATGCATCCTGATATCTCTGAGTTTGCTAGTAAGGAGTTTTACGGTGGCCGTCTTTATAATGGAACTGGAATGGCCTCACTGACAGCTCGGCCCTGGCATGAAAATTCAACTCTAGCCCCGTACAAATTTTTCGATGTGATCGGTTCACAAAAGAAATCGAAAGAGAACAATTCGATGTATAATTCTGAAGAAGCAAATATCGCTTATCAGCTTTATGAATTACTGTATGAGGAATGCAGAAGAGCGGGTATTGATGATTTATCTGGTAAGGTGGGCATCATCTCGCCTTATAAACGTCAAGTTACCGAATTAAAAAGCGTGTTCCGAAGAAAGTTGGGTGATGTTGTGATGGATCAGATTGATTTTAACACGGTTGATGGCTTCCAAGGTCAGGAAAAAGATGTCATCATCCTTTCGTGTGTGAGAGCAATGCCAGATGCTAAGGGTGTTGGCTTCCTGGGGGATACTCGTCGTATGAACGTTGCGATCACACGTGCTAAGAGTTCTATGTGGATTCTTGGAAATGAGACCAATTTGGTCAAAAACCCTGTTTGGAATAGATTGATATCTGATGCGAAACAGCGACGAATGTTTGCAAAACTCAAGTCTACTGCTAATCTGAAGCTTGGCTTGCAGGAACAGATAATTGCAGAAGCAACAGATCAGTTGAAGGCCTCGTTAGCCTCAGACAGCGCGAAAGCTCCAACTGCTGACTCCAAGGGAATAAACAATAATAAGCGGGGCCCAGAGGACGAGGTTGCAAAGCCAGATGACAGCAAGAAGCCGAAGATATTGCCCGAAGCGCCGAAACTTAGCAAGAAACAGAGAAAGAAACTTAGAAAAGAAGAGAAGAAAGCCGCAGAGAAGCATAAGGAAAATGGAAAACAGAAAATTACGAATGAACGTGATCCGCGATTTAGATTGTACAATGTTTCTGACTCCAGTCCTGAGCCGAGAAGTCCAAGCAGCACCCAAGAAGCGCCTAGCGGAAGGAAACCAGCACAATCAGTCTCTGAGGCGACAGTTGCAGAACCTGATTCCCCTGGTACAGGAGTTCAATCTCCTATGCCTGCTAGTGCCGTTAATCGGGAAGGTTTAGTCACTGGTGATTCTACCCACGTTGCCGTACCTGCTACTGCTGGTTCTGCTGCTAGCGCTACTGCTAGTTATCTAGTCAGTCCCACTGCTGATTCGGTTGCTAGTTCGGTTGCTGGATCTGTTGCTGGATCTGTTGCTGGATCTGTTGCTGGATCTGTTGCTGGATCTGTTGCTGGTTCTGTTGCTGGTTCTGTTGCTGGTTCTGTTGCTGGTTCTGTTGCTGGTTCTGTTGCTGGTTCTGTTGCTGGTTCTGTTGCTGGTTCTGTTGCTGGTTCTGTTGCTGGTTCTGTTGCTAGCGGTACTGCTGCTTCTACTGCCCCTGCTGCTACTACTATTGGTGATGCTGTTAGTTCGGCTACTGGTGCCCAACTTAACCCTGTTGCACTTGATGCTACTCATAAAGCTATTCCCACTGGTCCTAGTGCTCTTAAACGGGCGCCTACCACTACCACTGCTCCTACGACTCCTAGCACTATAGCTGTGGGTCCTAGTACTGTTGATGCACATCATAGGTCTGCTGAGACTGTTACTTCTGGTGCGGTACCGAGACCGCTTGATCCTGTCAGTGGTGCCATCCATTCTGCATCTCCGAGACCTAGCACTGGCACTGGTTCTTCTCCTGAAAGCAGTACTGTCGCTGGTTTAATCCCGAACAACGGTGGAGAAAGATTTCACCGATCTCTTCCTTCGGCGGGCCCCAGAACCGATCGTTCGAACAGCAGATGGGACAAGGTATCAACTAATCCCGACCGAGGATATGGAAATCAAAGAGCAGGATATCACAGACCCAGTGAATTGGAATCTGATAGAAAGAGCATGGAATCGCGAGATGTCGATTACCGCAATGGCGAAGGATCGTCGCATTCGTCGCTTCGAGACAATGATCCATATAGGGACAGGCACAAAGACAACTCACGATACCAATATACAGGGCCATCATATCAGACGAAGAATCGATATCCTCATAAGTTCGATGATAGAGATTCTTACAGACCACGTTTGGCTGACGATAGAGTTCCTTCCAGACCTCGTGATGATAGGGAGAGTAATAGACCTGGTGAAGAACGGGGGCAGTACAACCCTCGTGAGCCCTATAGAGCTCGCTCTGAAGAACGAGATACATATAGGCACCCACCGAATGAGGTTAGAAAAGGAGAACCATTCCGGCCTTCACGTCCTGCTGCCGATAGAGATGGCCCGTCATACGGCTCTGGCCCGTCTCGACCGAGAGCTCCATTCCCTCCACCAATTCGTAAGCGACCACCCCCAGCCGGCCCTTTTGTGAGGCCGAGAAATAAGTTTCCTCCCCGTCCCCCAAACTAAGGATAACCCCTTTCACACCTCGAAAGATCGTTTTGCATAAACTATGAAATGATAAATATGTATATAATTCCCATCTATTTCTGTATATTATGTTCTATTAGAGTCTCCGACGCGGTACCCTCTGGCTATGCCTCCTCTGCCTTCTTTAACAGTTGCACCTTCTGAAGAGTCAATGGTGTCATCAAAGTCACTTCCTAGGCCATTCCAGGTGGTTTTGTTGTGCAGATATTCGGCAGCAGTAGATACAGTGCCCCTTATTGCTAACTGCGAACTTACCCTGGTCGCTAGAGCGTTGGTATTAACTTCTGAGCTCTTAGTCTGATGATCAGAATCGTGCTCTATGTCGATATGAGCTCTCTGCCTAAGTGGTTTCGAAGTCGAAACATAGGTTCCGGTAACAGGATCGAATACGGGAGCATCCTCGTCGTCACTGTAGGCGTCGTACCTTATTTCGTCTTCATCCGTTAACGACAATTTCAATACCGTTTCGAAATCGATAAGCCACTTCCCGGTCGCCTTTATCTCGCTGTGTAAGGCAAGGTTCAGCTCATAAGGAGTGATTATGGGTTTATAAAATTTTTCGCTATCCACAATAATACCTCCAATAGAGCAACCTAAGACGACCCATATGTCTACGACGTCAAAGTTGGCCAGTTTCGGCACGTTAGGCTTGCCAACAACAAATGTGTAATGCTTTTTACCTGCCTGCGTAATCCAAGACTTCAATTTTGCCAGAAGCTCGGTTACATTTCGAAGTGATAATGTGTTAATCAGGATACCAATAGTTGATGCGGTACGTGCCATATTCATATATCTATAGCGCCTTTGCAGACCACTTCTAGGGGTAGACACTTTAATGTTTTCGGCATCAAGCAGAGTCACTGAAGATACCATTGTAGATAAATGCAAAACGAATGAGGATGAGGGAGATGAGGATGCAACAAAAAAGGCATTATAATCTGATAATTGCGCTCTCAGTGGAGGGTGTCGCCTGGTGGGTAAAAATGTAGTTTCTGTATGGCTGGCAGGAATATCAAGCTCCGGAATGAAATACACCGATGGTACTGAGGAGGGCTCGTTGTCGCTGCTGGATTTGTCAGAGCCAATACAAATGGGTTCATTTTCGAGTTGCCCATTACAGCATGAACCATTGTTAGCACCGCAACTGGTTCCACACTTTACTGATTCTTTGCTTTTCTCGGTATCTTCGCTTAATGCGTATACGGAACTGGTAATACAATTTGGGAATTTCTCTCTGACTCGGCTATAGAGATTATCCAAAGCTGTCGAATAATTGGTCTCAGCTACCAGTAATATATGTTGTTCACGATCATCACCAAATGTCTCAAGGAATTTGGCTTCCACGGCATCAAGATCTACTTTAGCGTTTGAATCGAAAACATAAATAACTGGAAAACTTCGAACAGAATTTAAACAGGCATTTCCAAAATGCACCACGACGTCGGCGTTGACATGCTTAGCGGCCACTTCATCAACACAGCAAGGAGAATAGCTTGTGTCGGCCAAAATGTACACATTACGAACTTGTTTTTCATCGATTTCTAGAAGCTTTTTTGAAAGAAATTGCGAAATATATGTCGAATCCTGAATCAAATCGTCTGGGAACTGCAGGCCAATGCTTCGATAATCGTTTTGAACTATTCTCTTGACGAGTTGATCCAGATGGTAAATCTGGATCAAATCATCATCAGTTGGTGCCAAGCCCGAGCGACTGGCCACAGAGCACTTGTCAAACTCGGAGCTAGTAGACAACACCGGGGCAACTGAAATGTTCGTCATTAATATACAAGCTTTCAGAGCTCACTCAGCAGGGTCCAGATATTTTTGTTATATCTGCACCAGAAGTTTCTACCCTAAACGTTATCGAGAAGATAAGGACGTATAAATCAATCACGTGACTGGGGATAGGTAAACTCTTAATTTGCTGGCCCCTCGCTGGCTGGGTCGCCGCTGGGGCGGGGGCCACTCCCGAGAGCTCCCTGGCAGTGGCGCTCCGCGAAGCGGAGCACAGCTGGTCTGGGGCAGCGCCCCGGCCGGAGGCGCACCCGCTCACTGGCTGTCGCCAGCACGCGAGCAGCTGGGCTGATTACAGCAAGCTGTTACGGGGCCCAGGCGTCTCATGTTAAATACTCGGCCTTTTTTGTAAATGGTGCACTAGCACTTCAGTAGTCGTCTAATATGAGACATTAGTCGAGGATATGAAAGTCGATTTATACGTATTATGATACTGAAACAAATCTACAGAGATTCGACCTGATCCAAGGCAACTTTGCATTGCTCGTTGATCGATGTGTAGATTGACTTCCAAGTGCTGGTTTCACCAGCACAGAGTCTCAGCATCTTTACAGCTTGTGACAGAGGAACCTCGGCACCGGATGTTCTTCCAGCTTCAAGATCTAAGAGGAATCCATCCCACATGCACTTGATGGATTTCAGCATTGAAGGCTCTACTACAAACCTCCCCGACGAGTTGTAGTCCATTAGCTCCGCAATGGATTCAATATCTACTGGGTCTTCATTATCATCTCCATCTGTAAGTAAAGGTTGCATGAGAAGGTCTAAATCCAGTGCTTCGGCTGCTTCCGTGGGATCGAAATCTAGCGGCAGCGGCGTGAAATCGGGGTTGAAAAAAACATGGCTTTTCAGGTCCATCTCACTGTAAAGCTCATAAAATGCATCGGCAAAGTCATATCCTTGGGAGGCCAACGGTGTGCTCGACAGCAAGGGAGACTCGAGTCCAGACTCGAGAGTTCCATCATTTTCAGCGGATTCGGCAATGGTAGACTCAGTTGTAGCACTGATTGATTCATCCTTAGAAGGCGCAGTTAGAGTCGAAGGAGTTGGTTCAAGCATTTGAGGAACCAGTAGTTCGGCTTGGACATTGGCCTTGTCGGCAGCCACAGTAGGAACTGAGGGAGTACTATTTTCGTTATCTCTAAGTTCCTGAGAAGAGGAAGAAGCCGGAACTGTCACTGTAGTAGGGGTCCGCCGAGGCTGTGCCGACTCTGGTTCGGTCTTCCCGGAGTTTTTGTTAGGAAGACTAGACTTGTCTTGCTGTCTGGAAGAAATGGCAGCCTTTTTCGGTTCTGGGCGACTGTCAGTAGAGTTGCTCACATTGGAGCTAGAACTTTGACTGGCCTTTGTCTTGACTTTGGAAACTGTGTCCTCTTTGTCTGAAGAGGAGCCAGATAATGCACCAAGTAGTTGGCTCTTAATCTGCTTGCTACTGCCACCGGCATTGACAGAAAGCTCCTTAGTACTATTATTCTGCTTACTACCCCCAGTATTAAGAGATAGTTCCTTAGATTGACCATTGCTCTGAGTGTGTTTTTCTTTGGTCGGCATCTTGGGGATTGAGGACGGGATTGTAGAGACCGGAGCTGTTTTACTTTTATCATCTTTCATGGCTGGAGAATTTGAAATAAGAGTTTTGTCTTTGCTCGGAGTAGACGAAGGGCCAATGGTGCCAGCTTTGGATACGGAAGCACTTCCACTACTGACACGATCTACAACTGCCCTGTTATTTTTGTGGCTGGACTGAGGAGTTGAAGGGACCGAAGTAACTTTATCAAGAACATGGTTATCGGAGACATTCTGATGGTCATCCAGTGTTGTATCATGTTTCTCACTGACATTTCCTCGTAGCTGCAGAACGCTATCAATATCTTGACGCGATTTCAGGTACTCTTCTTTGAGTTGCTGCTGTTCGAGCTTCTTTTTCTCACGTCTACTGAGTTTTCCAGGAGTGGCAACAGGTCCTGCCCTGTTTACTACAAGGCCAGGAATAACCACTTCCTTAGAAGTTGTCCTAGTGGCTTTGTTCGCAGGAGTCTGCTTTCCAGGACTTGGTGATAGACCATTCGAAGCCGTTTGTTCCGCTTTGGCTGGAGATTCTTTTCTCGAAACCTCAGCTGTTTCTGAACTCAACGATTTATCGGCTGGAACATTTAACACCTTGGTACTGACCGACTTTTCATTGGGAGACAACGGTCGTCCCTTCAAAATTGAAAGCAATTCTTGTTCGGCCTTGGTGTAACCTGAATCATGCTCATACGACATGCCAGGTGGAGGGGAGGAGCCAGAGGAAGTTGGCACAGGAGAATTTTCTGTCTGCCTCAGCGGGATAAGAGGTGGCGCAGGCGGTAATTGATGGCCATACGGGCCCTCCATACTTAGTCTACTCTGTGTCATTCGTACAGGATCAAAACCAGGGGTTCCAATTGGTGTACCCAAATGCGGTGTAGTCATGCCCGGAGTAAAAACGCCCTTCGTGATTCCAGGGGGCTGTCTTGTAGGAGTGACTTCAACACCGCCATGTTGAGGAGCTAGAGATCTGCCAATCGGCTGAAGTGGCATCATAGGCAAAGGTCCCATCATGGGATTGAAAGATATTCCTGGTGCAGGCATAGGCAGAGGATACCCGAAAGGCCCAGGAGTTAGCAGGGATGGAAGATAACCAGTCAGCTTGTCTTCTTTACGTAACGTGCCCTCAACAAGCTCGGTATCTTTCGCATCATAGTTGTCTAATACTTTTTCTTTCAGGTAACTCTCAACATAGTCGATGTCGAGCGGGTTCAAGTCATCTGAAAAGGGATCTAAACTTGTTAGCGCACATTCTCTAGATCTAGCATCCAAAGACTTGCTGTATATATATCTTAACTGTTTGTTAACTTCCTTTATACCGTTATCTTTCTTAATGTTTATATTACTCTACTTGTTCCTACATATTCATAGCTAATTCTTTCTACAGGAAGTACGATAACGCAGAACGGAGGTAACCGCAGCAAAGACATCCATCAAATTGAACCACACCTGCAACAAACTCAAAAATAAAAATGTCTCCTGTAGAAATATGCAATGAAAGTAAGAGTCAGAAGAGAACAAAAACAAAAAAGAAATAAAAACGAAAGAGCTTTGAAAACAAACAGAAGATATAAATAAAGCAAATCAACAAAAGACAAGGAGATATTAATGCTCACCTTTCGAACCGCCATTCATTAGATGGGCTAATAATTCTTGGCTATTTTGGTTGTTCTGCGATGGTTGCAGGTGATTCTGGATGGGATGTTGGCCAGAAAACAGGCCTGGAGGTGGTGTAGCCGTCGCCACAGGTACTTCATTACCGTAAGGTAACTGTTGTGATTGAGCTTGTGGCTGTGATTGTTGAGGCTGTTGCTGGGGCGGCAATCGTGGCTGTGCTTGAAGCAATTGTTCGTCGGATTCAGCGAGAGACAACAAGTTGTATCCCTTATTGTTCGCACCCAGTCCACCAGTTTTATTGAAGCTCGCAAATAACGCTGTGAATTTGTCTGTATCGATAACAGGCGAGTGGTCGTTATTACTGACAAGCGACTTCGAGAAAGAGAAGAAAGGAGGAAGTCTTCGGGATAAATCCTCATCAGTGAGGATATTGGAGGAAAATACAAAGCTGAAAGAGGTATTGCACAGACACTCGAGATTCTGGTTGATAAGCTTCACAGCAGGATCGATCTGCTGTGGTTCAGGGTGTGGAAGTAGGTGTGCTGGTACAGTCTCTGACGACGCTGATTTTTCGGTCGAGGCAGACGTTGCAGCAGTCGTAGATGGGCTGGCAGGAGCAGTTCCAGGCGTGGAGGTGTCTCCAGCCCTGCCCAGATGCAGTTTCGATGCTACTGAAGGAGGCGAGGCTTTATGGGCCCAGGAAACCGAGGCAGGGAGCGCAGGTGTTTCCTTATCGTCGTCTCCGCTAGCTGTTTCGCTGGCTACTCGTGTCGCTGAACGAGATATGGCCCTATGTGCAGGCGATGGCGATCCAGGCCCAGTAGAGCCAGAGCCGGCAGCTGCAACAGAAGCAACCGCTGGGATTGCAGAACCAGGTCCTGAACCGGTAGTAGTACCACTACCATTGCTACCGCTGTTGCCGCTGCCATTGCCGGTACCGCCACTACCACCTCTAGCAGCATGCTGAATTGTAGACAGATCCTGTCGAGTATAAGAATCAGCTTCTTCGCCAGGTTCGTGTAAGAACATGCAGTTAGGATTGGGACAAGGCTGGCCCCTCAAGTACGAAGAACAGTACTTGGTGGTGCCATACGCTGCCCGGAGATACTTGCCATCATTGATAGACCCATCCACAGCAGCAATGCACTTGGCAGCATCCTCTTTCCGAGCAAACGTCACATAGACACCCAGCCCCGGGTTACCGTTGGCATTGTTGCGACGATTTATAACAATCTTTTGGATTTTGCCATACTGGCCGAAAAATTGATCACCACGAAGGGTGTTATGCAATTCTTCGGTTGGAATGCTGGGATTAAGGCCAATAACATAGACGAGATTCTTTTGAATCACCCGCATGCCAGATAGGTGTTTCTTGGAACTCTGCTGCTGTTCCGTCTCTTTCTTTTCCCGTTCTCGCTGTTTCCGCTCTCGCTCCTTACGAGCCTGTCGAAGATGGTCCTGCTTCCATTCCTCTTGCGAGATCATCTTGTACTCGACAGTATCGTCGTCGTATGGACGTCTACACGCAGGACATCTGCCATTCAACTGTGGATTCTGACGGATGTTGTTGTAACAGAACTGACACACCTGATACCCACAAGGACATGGTTTGAAGTTCTTGTCCGACAAGTCCATCTCCTCCACACACAGAGGACACAGCTCCTCTTCGTCATCTGAGATGAACGAATCTAAACTCGCCACGACCATTGTGTCTTGTATGAAAACCGATCACAAGCAACCCACTATACACAACGAACAACTATTGACTTAACAAAGTCGCCAACCAAATGCAAATATATGAATATTAGGCTTCGTCAATCGATAATCTGAGCCCTAGTCAGTCACGGCTGGAATGTGATGAGGCACTTGGATATAGGACCAAACAGATTCTCGTCAACACAGACGATTAGAATCGACTGGCACAATCGTATAAATAAAAGAAATAGCAGCCGCAATAAATATCGGTTCCCTTTGCTGGTGCAACGGTTCACAACTGCTCGATTTGTAATATCACAAGAGGATAGATCACAGAAACCAAAAGAAAACAGAAACAGCTGTCAAGTCGCTTCATAACAGGGGCACTTCCTTTTCTCCCAATACCCTAACCCAACTATACCCTGGCCCTATGCAGGGTCTCGTCCCTGGCTGGCGGGGTGTGCCTCCGGCGGCCGGGGCGGTGCCCCGGACCCCGCTGCTCCTCTCGCTGCGCTCGAGGAGGCCACTCCCGGGAGCGGGGGGGAGTGGGGATTCCGTGAGGGGGACCCAGTGGAAGAGTGCAGAGAGGACTGTGTCCCTTAGAGACGTGCATGCCGCCTGCAGAGCGGTCCGCTCAGGGGTAAGTCTAAACCAACCGGGACCAGCAGTCCAAGGGACTAGACACGTCCCCGAGGCTCAGATCTAGTCCCTTCCCTGG
>JAKTSR010000168.1:13500-28393 GCA_030580325.1 Sugiyamaella sp. yHKS617 | reverse complement strand
CCACCTCCACCACCAGCTCCAGTTTGCCCGGCCCCAGCACCAGCACCAGCTCCTCCTCCTCCGCCACCTCCGCCACCTCCACCACCTCCACCACCTCCACCTCCTCCACCAGCTCCAGTTTGCCCGGCTCCGGCCCCAGCTCCTCCTCCACCACCTCCACCAGCTCCAGTTTGTGCACCACCTCCCCCTCCTCCACCTCCACCACCAGCTGAGCCTTGCGAGCCCGAGCCTTGCGAGCCAGAGCCAGCTCCAGCTCCAGAGCCGGAGCCCTACTGGCCAGAGCCCAACTGTCCTCCCGCCGAAGAACCGGCTCCCGCACCCTTTGAATGTGAGAGCGGCGAGAACAGCGAAGAATCAAACTAAACTTTGACACAAAAGTCCAGTACAAAACAGCGGTTCTACCTTCTTGTCTTTCATTACAATCTCTACATAATGGTATTTAATTTGTTGAAAATATAAATAAAAAAAATTTCTAATTTAGTCGTGAAGTGAACACCCAAAATCGTCCTGACATTCGAGCAGGCAGTCTGAGCTAGATCCAGAGCAACCGGCTCGCGAAGTGAGCACAACGGGGTCCAGGCTGCGCCCTGGCCGCCGGAGGCGTGGCAGCAGGCTTTTGGAGCTGCCCGGGTCCAGCTGCCTGTCCTACTGGAACTACAACACCCAACACCTACAAATCACTGTTCTATCTCGAATGGCAGACTGCTCGGTTCCCATTACGCCGTACATATGCACCTATTTCAAGCTTGGTCGGTATCTCGGCTCATGTTCAAGAACGGACTTTACATTGTTAGCCGATAAAATGGCTTGGACAGTTCTGAAAGTGCTGGTGCTGATTCTGACATTGATCAATGCCAAATCACTTCCGCTGGCGTTCCATGCGAGGTTCTTCTACTATATGGCCAAGCACTTTTATGTATTGAAGCGGGTCAAACCCAAGTCAGTATTTGAGACTCGGGAATATACCACCCATACTCCGCTCATGGAGATTGATTTCAATCTTCACAAGTCGAATTCGACATATTTCTCAGACCTTGATATGGCCCGGACAGATCTCATGATGCACGTTTTCAAAGATTACTTCCTCAAGTATCAAGATGCGAACAACATAAAGCGGGATGGTACATGGCCCTACTGCCCATTGGGTGGAGTAGCGTCTATTTTCCGTAACGAAATCAAGCCTTATACACGATACAAGATCCGGTCTCGAATCCTTGGCTGGGACAACAAATGGATTTTTGTTCTTTCGAGGTTCGAGTCGGGCAAAAAGGTACATGCCATCGCCTTGTCCAAGTACGTCTTTAAAATCAAACGAAAGACAGTGCCTCCCGAAGAGGTCTTGACATTCTGCGGGTTAGGCAGTGAAGAGGCATTCAAACAGGGTAAAATGGACTTTGACAAGGCAGAGCATTTCCTTCACTTGGAAAATCTCGAGCATGAAGAGATTTAAGACCGACGAGAAACGGAAGACTGGCAAAGGGCTCAAGGGTAAAGGTCTAGTGTTAATATGGATTAACACTATGGATAGACACGGATAGAATTGTATAGTAAAACATCTAATTAATAATCTATAATAGACGATTTACACACAGGTATATAGAAAACTGAAAACAAAAGAGAAATCCCATAGCTAGAGCTATTCGTCGGAAAGACGCTTGCCAGGGTTGGTGGGAGGAACACCGATATTGTTGATGTTTCTAAACATCTTGATACCGTTGTCACCTTCAATAAACTGACAAGATCTAGCGACGGTGTAAAGCGAGGTGATGAAGTTGGACTCGTCCTTGACATAGTGTTTGCCCATGACCTTCTTGATAGCTTCAGTACCCTTGCGGCCGTTGTAAAAGGGGATACGAGACACGTAATGGTGGAGAACATGAGTTTCAATGATATCGTGGAGAATGTGCTTGCCAATGAAGCCAAAGTCACGGTCAACAGTAGCAGCAGCACCACGGGCAAAGTTCCATTCTTCAGCATCGTAGTGGGGCAAACGAGGGTCAGTGTGTTGCAAGTAGGTAATGTGAACCAACCAGTGGTTGACCCACATCCAGGGCAAGACGTACATGAGAATAACAGTGGAAAGACCCCATCTCTGGATAGAGTAGTAAAGACCGGCCAAAGTCAAACCAATACCAATGTCCGAGATGATGATGTCGTTGAAGTCCTTCTTGTCAAAGATAGGAGACGAAGGGACATAGTGGTTGGTGACCCACTTGGAACGGCTAGGGTACTTTTGGCCAGTAACATTGGTGGTCAGGTACATGAGCCAGCCAAAAGTCTGTTGCAGAATCAAACCGTACAAGGTGACAATAGGGGTATCTTCAGAGTTAGCCTTGATACCGCGGATGGAAAAGAAGTATTCCTTCTCCTTGGGAACGAAAACCATATCACGAGTCAAGTGGCCAGTAGCCTTGTGGTGCTTCGAGTGAGAGATTCTCCACGAGTGGTAAGGGACGAGCAAGAAAGAGTGAAGGATCCAACCAACAGTGTCATTGACAGCCTTGTAGTCAGAAAAGGCGCCGTGGCCACACTCGTGGGCCAGAACCCACCAGCCAGTACCGAAAAGACCCTGAACAATAGTGTAAGCAGCCCAAGCAAGAACACGAACAGACAACCAAGGAATCAAGTGAATGTAGGAGATGGCAAGATAGCCAAAGAGGGCAATGAAAATACCATCTCTAACAACATAGCCGAGAGAACGGGGAAGAGAGCGCTTGTAGCACTCGGCAGGAATGGCGTCGAGAATCTCCTTGATGGAGAACTGAGGAGCCACGAATTCCTCACCATAGGTGTTGATAGCCTTTTTGAAGTTGGGCTTCTGAGGCTGGTGAGACGAGGGACGTCTCTGAGTGACGGTAACGGACGACATTTCCCGACGGTAGGTGATAACGAGGAGAAAAAACGCTGCAAAAGATCAGTCGGTCCAAGCACGAGAGGCTCTAAAGAGGATTTAAAGAGAAATCACAATAAAACTCAAAGACACTTTAAGAATTAAAGAAATTGAAAAATAAAACAAAAACAAAAAAATATAAAATATTTACTGTATGCAGACATTTTTGTATTTATATGTGGTCTTGGTTCACGAAATTTTATCCGTACTATAAATTTATTACATCTTCTGCATGCATATCTCGTAGTGCGTCAGGTACCGAGGAGATCAGTCGGAGAGTGCGTAGAGGTTAGGAAGGGAGGGGCAGCTCGGGAGAGTAGCGAACAACGGGGGGACCGAGTAGAGAGAAAGAAAACAAAAGACAAGAGAGCGTAGGAAATAGAGAACGAAGGAAACGAAAGACGGAGAGACAGAAGCAAAGACAGAGAGCGAACAGAGAAAGAGACTAAAACTACCGCTCGGTAGCTGGGCCAGGTGCAGTCTAACTCACATGCTGCCAGTCTGACCACTGAATTGGCCCCTGGCGCTGAACTGAGCTGACCATGGTCCACCACCCTGGCGACGCCATTTGTAATAGGTCGGAGCAGCCTCGAGCGCCGGCCTGGCCTTACCAGCGCGTACGGGCGTGCCTGCGAATGTCGTACGACTGACTGTACAGCCGTCGTACCTGTGCGTATGCTGTCTCTGGTCGCTCTTGGGACGGCAGCCAGTTCCGGCAGCACAACTGCGCTGGCAGTCTGGCGCCAACCTGGCTCGGCCGGCCTGGGCCGACGTCCTTTGTGCCATCCAGGCTGCCGGGCAGCCACGCGTCTTAATTGGCCGGCTGCGGGTCCAGCGACCTTCTCGCTAAAGCTCGCAAATTAATGACCTGAATTTGCAGGACCTTAATTTCTTTTTCTCCCGTCAGAAAAATCGTTGAAATTTTTAGTCCAGACAAGGCAACGATCTCCCCTCGAGAACAGACCGACCTGCTTGGATCTGCATGCAGCACCAATCGTGGATTCTCTGGCCTCGGGCTGCCTGGCTCTGCCCCGGACCCCATGGTTCCTCTCGCAACACTCGAGGAGGGGCCTTCCCGGGAGTAGCGCTCGCGCAGCGAGCACAGCGGGGTCCGGGGCGCTGCCCCGGACCCCGCTGTGCTCGCTGCGTGAGCGCTACTCCCGGGAACGCCCTCCTCGAGCGTAAACGTCTTTATCCACCAATATAAAGAAAACTACAGAAGTACAGAAGCGAGAGGAGCCACGGGGTCCGGGGCAGCGTCTCGGCCGCCGGAGGCAGCCCCCCTGGCCCCCGGCCGGTCGAACGGTGCTATCCGATCTGTGGGCCCTTGCAAGCGGGAATGCGCTCTGTGCATGTGCTTACAGGGATTGGCGCGGTGCAGGGACGATTAAGATCTCTTTGGGACCCTTAATTTCCTGAGTGCAGCTGTCGATTCGCGGGAGAAAGAGGCGGTTCCACACGTGGGAAGAGGCCACCCCAGCGAGCAATCTGAGCCTAGCACCACACACCAGCGTGGCCGCACAGTCCCTTGGCCGGCCAAGACCCGGCTAGCTAGCATGCCAGTCCGTAGCTCGAAGCGTCTCGCGTCCGCCGGCTTGCGAGCTATGCCGACCAGTCGGCCTGCAGCACGGTTGGGCATTCAACAAAACCCAGCGTGGGGTTTGTTGGGACCTGGGCGCAGCCTCGATCAGACAGGCACTTACGTCACAGGCACGACAGGCGCCAGGGGGCCGACTCGGCGGCGTCCGACCCGAACTGCGGCGCGGCCCCAGGCCCCATTGCTCCTCTACAGAGCAGGTGTGTGCTCGCGGCCTCCGGCCCGGCTGGGGCGCTGCCCCAGACCCCGTTGCTCCTCTCGCTACGCTCGAGTCGGGCCTTGAGCCAGGGCCCGTACGGCCTCCGGCCCGACTGGAGCGCTGTGACCCAGACCCCGTAGCTCCTCTCGCTACGCTCGAGGAGGGCTGCTGTCCCGCCCAGCAAGCATTATGGGGTCTGAGACCGGGTCCAGGCTCTTGCGTAGCGGGAGGAGCTATGGGGCCGGGGGCAGCGCCCCAGCTTGGCCGAGGGCCCCACGGACCCCGGTTCAACTTGCCCGACTCGAGCGTAGCGAGAGGAGCTACGGGGTCTGGGTCACAGCGCTCCAGTCGGGCCGGAGGCCGTACGGGCCCTGGCTCAAGGCCCGACTCGAGCGTAGCGAGAGGAGCAACGGGGTCTGGGGCAGCGCCCCAGCCGGGCCGGAGGCCGCGAGCGCACCCTAGGGGCGGGGTCTAGGTGTTGAGAGTTTTGGGTGCAATAAATAAATAATTAAGCAAAGAAGGGTGCAACGGCCGGGTGCTGTGGTGGTTGTGGGCTCAGTGGACGGGGGCGGCGGCGAGGTCGGCAGCGCGTTGGCGGGCGCTGGAGAGGACAGTCTGGATGTGTTCGCGTGAGACTTGGACGCCTTGGTTGAGGCCGGCGGCATTGCTGGCGACGACAGCGATGGTGAGGCCGGTCATGAGGCCCGAGGGCGAGGTGACGACGTTGATGCGACTGTTGAGACAGGCCTCTTCGGTCTCGCCCTCGATGTCGGCCACGACCACCGTTTTGTGGGTTTGGTGCACCTCGCCCACCGCGAAGGTGCTACTGAATTGATCGAGGCCGGCACCGGTGGACGCAGGGGCGGCCGTTGCAATGCTTTCTGACAGCTTTAACGGGCTGGTTTTCGTGCTGTCGCTGACGACTTTCTTGGTGTCGGGATCAACCTCCATGGCGGGAATCTGGGTGTTCTTCAGGGCCGACACAATGGCTGTCCACACCGCATCGAAGCAGGGACCCGTTCGGCTTAGAACTTGGACATTAGCGCTAAGAACAAGCCATTTGGTCTTCTCTGCCCCGGGAATCGTGAAATTACTGGCGGCAACAAGGTCGGTATTGTTGAGCAGCTGGAACGCCCGCTGCGATATGACCATCTCCTCCTGGGTAGGAGGCCCATTGCGGCTTCCTCGAATGACCTCGACATCGGGATATATGCCGTGCTTCCCCTGCTGCTCAGTGACACCGCCCGTGATGCCACATACCACAGTGGTACCTCCAATACTGACAACTGACGAGCCCAGCGTGCCGGGCAGCAGCTCCGAGGCCTGGATAATCACCGGTCGGAACTCGTCCAGCGCCCGCAGCCCGCTCGGCCTCAGCCCCAGCTCCAAGTGCCGCTGCAGGTAAATATCAGGCTCCAGCCTGGCAAACACCTCGGGCGGAAACGACAGTGGCTTCCTGGCTTCCTCCATCTCTCGCTATCAATGCGGTTCTGGTCCGTCTCTCCTTCCTCTGATCTCCAATAAATTTCAGTGGTTAGGGTAATATACCCATGCAGGGCTCACCAGGGGTAAAGAAAGGGTCCTGGCCGGGGCGCCGCCCGGACCCGCGGTCCGCCCTACTCGGGCCTGGGGTCAGCCTTCGGTGACCGGGGCGCTGCCCCGGACCCCGCTGCTCGCTTCGCTCGAGTTACTCCCGGGAAGCGGTGATGGGCGAAGCCAACGCCCGAGCGAAGCGAGCAGCGGGGTCCGGGGTAGCGCCCCGGTCGCCGAAGGCTGACCCCGGGCCACTGGCCCCCTCTCCCGCTAGAACCCGACCCGCGCTTCTCCATTTGTGTAACCCGAACGAAGCGAGCCACGGGTCCGTTGGCAGAGCCCGGCCGCCGAGGCTTGCCCCCAGGAACAGATGGTGCGGCTGACCTCGTTAATTTTTCAGCTTGCGAGGCGAGCTGGGGACATCAGAACCTCCTGATATATTTAGATCGAGACGGAGAAGCAATGTCGGGATTCACTTCGATTTTCGGCAGCTCGGGCGCGGCCAAAGATGCGGCGCCCTCGAACCTGAGCACCTCGACCAGCTCGGCCAACAGCGCCGAGATCAAGAAGAGACTCCAGCAGCAGATCTCCCAAGAGCTGGCTGTGGCCAATGCCACTGAGCTGGTCAATGTAAGTAGGGCCCTGGCGTGCTCCGGGCAAATGCGTATGGTTTTCGAGTGACTGTAACTGTAACATGGCGCTCCTGGGTCCTGAATTCAACTGTGAACCGGGACCTGGACCCCATGTTCTGGCCTGTCGGGCAGCTGCTCTGCGAAGCGGAGCACAACGGGGTCCGGGGCCGAGCCCTGGCCGCCGGAGGCACGCCCCCTCTCTCCGGTCGGTGCTGACGAGAACAGAAAATCACCGAGAACTGTTTTGAGAAGTGCATTCCGGTGCCTGGAACCGCTGTCAGCAGCGCGGAAAACGACTGCACCAAGAAGTGTATGGAGAAGTACATGTATGCCTGGAACATCATTTCCAAGAGCTACATTTCCAGAATCCAGCAGGCGGGCGCCTCTGGCATTTAGCTTATCGCGATGATGCGAATACAGCTTGTAAATAGTGAATGAAGTATGTCATGTATATACCAGGGACTCAGATGTGTCTCGCGTGGGCTCAGCGGACCCGCCCACCAGGAGCCAGCCTTCGCTTCGGGGACCTCCTCGAGCGGCAGCGAGAGGAGCCACGGGTTCTGGGGCGGGCGCCCCAGCTGCCGGAGGCGTCTCCCCTGAGCGCCTGTACCAGGAAGCGCTGTTTGTGGGGCATTATGCAGGGCCTGCGATAAGGGCAAGGACTGTGATGGGCCATGCCATGCTCGAGGCGGGTTCCTCGTATATACTGCGAATTATACTACGAATTATACTACGAATTCGACTTCGTATTGCATAAGTTGGATAGACGGACAATACAGATCACACGAGATCAGACTGGATCAGACTAGCTGCACAAGTACTGGGACTAGAGGGAATGCGTGACATCGTGATACTCGGATCCATCAACTATGATTTGGTGACCACCTCGAAGAGGGTGCCCTCGAGCGGAGAGACGATTGCCGCGTCCGGATTCAAGACTTTTCACGGCGGTAAAGGAGCCAACCAGGCCAGGGCACTAAGGAGACTCTCCGAGAGAGACGAGATCAATGTTCGCATGATCGGTCGAGTAGGCAACGATGTTTTTGGCGACGAGCTGCTACGAGGACTGCAAAACGAAGGCATAGACGTCTCCCAGGTTGAAAAGGTCAAGGACGTACCCACTGGCACAGCCACCATCATAGTAGACGAAGCACTAGGGGAGAACCGCATTCTTGTATATGCCGGAGCAAATGGCACCTTCAGAACAAGCGACGAGCAGATCTGGAACGAGATCAGGAAAGCACATTTTCTCATTCTCCAGAACGAGATCCCTGTAGAAGTAGTCTTCAAGGCAATTGAAGTAGCCCACGAAGCTAAAGTGACTGTGATATACAATCCATCACCCATGACAGATATCCCCCAGGAAGTGCTGTCCAAGGTCGACTTGCTAGTTTTGAACTCCACGGAAGCCAACGCCATCATGTCAGAAGCCGAGCCTGCTATCAATGACGAAGTAGAAAAAGCCCTAACGGCCATCACTAAATTGCAGCGCCAACTGCATTCAACCAACATCATCATCACGTTGGGAGCCAACGGTTCCGTCTTCTCGACCCCGGCAAACGCTTCTCCCCGCTCCTTCGCCGCGGCCAAGGCCGACAAAATCGTCGACACTACTGGCGCCGGCGACACTTTCCTCGGAGCTTTCGTCTCCAAATGGTCGCGCGACCCCCACGATCACGAGCTCGTTGCGGAGGCCTTCGCCTTCGCCTCGGCGGCCTCTGCTATCGCAGTCACCCGTCCGGGCGCAGCCAACGGCATCCCCTACCTGGAAGAGCTATAACTCACGCTCTCGCAGCAGGCCTCCGGCGGCTGGGGCGCAGCCCCAGACCCCGTTGTGCTGGATTCGCGACTAGCTGCCACCGGGAGCGGCCTCTTCGAGCGCAGCGAGAGGAGCTACGGGGTCTGGGGCAGCGCCCCAGCTGCCGGAGGCATCCCAGGAAAAACAGAACAAAAGCTTATGCAAATAAATAGATCAATGGCTGGTTCCAGACCCTGTAAGGCGGCTTAGGACTGCCAAACTATTACCGGATTCTTCAAACGGATCGGGGCTCGCCAACTCGGCACTTTCGGCCACGAATTCCGGCGCCTGTTCAGCTACTTCCACAGGTGCCTCTTCAAATGCTTCCTCAGGTGCCTTTTCAGATGTTTCGTCACATGCCTCTTCATATGCCCCTTCAGATACCTCTTCATACGCCTCTTCAGCCTCTTCAGCCTCTTCGGATGCCTCTTCAGACGACTCAAACTCTCCAGATGCATTTTCAGAGCCATCATGGATCTCAGCATTGTCAGGGGAATCGGGGGCAAACGTACGATTAGAGCGGTCTGAATATGTACGTCCCGAGAACAGTAATGGTCTGCCCAGGACCCGGCCAGGGCCTTGAAATCGCTCGTCTATTGCGTGGCGAGGGCTGATACGACTATCACGAGTATTAGAACTGCCGCTTCTCCGCGCACTGGTCCCAGGTGTCGATGCTTGTGGGCCGAGCACTTTCTTGCGAGCAACTTCAACCAAATTTTTCATGGCCGCGCCGCCCAGTGGTCCAGCAGTTCGACGCCGATAGAACAGTAGGTAGGCAGCTCCGGTAACACTATCTTCAGGGTCACATAGACGGACGTTGGAGTCGTCGAAATAATACCACTTATTGTCGACAAAGTTTTTCGCATAGGCCGTGTAGTGACCTCCTCCCAGCCCGCCGAAGTGGTTGTCGACCGCAATCAGGTCGTAAATCAGCTCGCCATCCTTGTAGCTGGCTTTATCCGCCACTCTGTCAGACATATCTAGCCCTTCAATTGGAAACTTGACAACATACGATATTTTATCTCGAAAGCTGCGGAAGCTTGAAAACCGCTTCAAATGGATGGTGAAAATATCCGGCACTTTCCACAGGTCGATTGTTTTGGTCGCCTGACGAAGTCGTTTGCATCGCGAGCAGTACCACAGGTCATCCTGTCCAAGGACTTCGGTCTTGGAAAACAAATCCAGGCAGTCGCTGAGATCGGCGACTTTTTTCTTCTGAGTTTCTTTGGCGATGCGGAGCTCTTCGGCTTCGGGGTTTCCAACTCTCGTTGGCTCCCACTCTTCAATGAGGTTGTCATACCAGTCACATACAAGTACCTCATTCGGGAATACAAGCTGTGGGGTTTCCTCCATCTTGGTCGCCTCCAGCTCATCTGAAATGTCGTTTTCAGCACTCGCCACATCAAGGCTGGTCAGGGGAGTATCTGCTATTATAGGCAATGCAGATTCCGGAATATGTGGATTAGTAGCAGCAGCGCTAACAATACCTGAAGTTGGGGCGGCAGTACTGGTATCAGCTACATCAAGATTAGCTGTGCTAGCGGCAGCTCCATCAGTAGAACCAGCCATAGCCTCTTCGTAAGTTGGAATAACCTCGCCATCATCATCACTATGCTCAATCAACGATCTCAATCTCAGGGAAGTTTCCAAATCGACACTGTCGCTATCGTCTGTTTGTTCAGGTGTGATTTCCACGACGGGAGTATCATCAGATGCGGATTCAATCCTGTCTTTCGCCTCTTCTGCTCGGATCTGGATCGGTCTCTTGCGAAGAGATAATGGCTCTGTGGATCGAGGATGCACGATGGTAACTGCGTTGGGCCGTCGGCGATTGCCCTCAATAAATGAAACAGTGAACGATCGATTCACATCTTTGGCCGAATCACTACTGTGTTCTGCAGGAGTATCAT
The DNA here is from genome assembly GCA_030580325.1 of Sugiyamaella sp. yHKS617. Classification (NCBI taxonomy): domain Eukaryota; kingdom Fungi; phylum Ascomycota; class Dipodascomycetes; order Dipodascales; family Trichomonascaceae; genus Sugiyamaella; species Sugiyamaella sp. yHKS617. The sequence goes on along the minus strand of JAKTSR010000168.1, from coordinate 17,834 downwards.
CCAACTCAATCGCATCTGGATCGTTATTTTCAATGTCTGACATACCATCACCACCTTTAACATTTATCGTTTCTCCATTAATGAATTCAGACTCCGCGCCAGTTTCTCCTTTTTCGGACTCATTACTAGCTTCGGAAATATTGACATCGCCTTCAGCATCTTGTGAGGGACCTCTTAGTTCCGTGTACCTCTGTGAAAGTTTGTCCATAATGAGATCCTCGTCCTTCGCTTCTTCAGCAGTCAAAGTAATGAAAAAAGGGACTCCGAAATACTTTCCTCCAGTGTCTGAAGTGCCAGGTGGCTGGCGGGCGTCGGCTCTGATAGCCATGGTGGTGCGATTATATACCGGGACAGCGAAAACACCCTGCTCTTCGTCTCCACAGGCCCGGTCCAATTCGTACACCACAACCAAGTCATTAGGTTGTATCTTTATAGATACGATATCCTTGTCCTCATGCTGCATGTGGATGCGGTAGTTGTAGACTTCTGTGCAATGGAGTCTGTCGGCACCGCCATTTTTGGTCATGTCTAATCGCTTGACGAGATATTCCTTCAACTGGCGGATTGTCGAGTAGACGTCCAAAGCGACTTCATAAAGTATGGGCCGTCCTTGTAGAGGAACAACAACCACATCTTTGATCCACAGATTGTCGCTAGGCAGAGGCAAAGTAAGGTCCATAAACGGGTCGAATGTCACACTCACTTTCTGACAGTCAGGACACACTAGAACAGACCGATAAAGCCCTGCAAACAAATCCAATACAACAGAGTCATTTCTCATCTTATGCAGTTCCCAGCATTCGTTTGCCAGTGTAGCAATTGCCTCGGGATCGCTCACCTTGTCTTCAGGCAGCTCCGGCTTCTCAGTAGCTGGCTTGATTTTTATTTTGTTTAGGTCTTCATGTAATCCATCCAGTAAAAAAGCCACAAATTCCTGCGAGTCCTGCTGCCTGAACCCGGCAAAAGCACGGTTGAATCTGCCAACAATCTTCTTAAATTCGGAGGGAAAGCACGGGGAGTTGGAAGATAAATAAAGGTCCCGCAGCAGCGAGGCGAACTCTCTGGCAACTGCTCCCCCGTATCCAATCGGGTTGTTAAAATTAATATCCTTCTTATAGGCACCGGCTTGATTGTTAGTATATTTGATTAGGTCGACCGCCGGCAGCCGAGGCGTTGCCCCGGACCCCGTGGTGCCCCGCTTCGCGGAGCTTCTCGCTTCTTATGATAACTCACTCAAAAAATAGGCCGATAGCTCTTCAATATGAGTCAGGCACTGCAGGGCAGAGTTCATATAACATGTATTTCCCAGGTTACTGAGCCCGGAAGTGCCAGCAGCCCTCCTGGTCTGCGTCGACAGCCAGCCAGTCATAGATTTCTGTTCCATGATAAACACGACTCGTTCCTCCTCGTTCACTAGCTTGAACAGCCTGGTCTTGGTTGGTTTTGCAACGAGCTCCGGTTCCAGATAGTGGAATTCGCGTACTGACAGGCCGCGGGAGAACCTCCGAAAATCTTCGTCGACGGACCACAGTCTTACGTCGGGTGTCTTCAGGCTGTCAATGACATCCTGTACAGTAGCGGCCCTGGAAAACCGTTTAGCAGCCAGAGACTCTAATGAGTCGTTCAACTGAAGTGGGATCAGATGAACAGTAACTGGATTGATTTCAACTTCCAGTTCTCCGTCTACTTCAATAACCTGGCGGGTGATTATGGGCCCTATATTACCGTACCACGAGACCAAGGCACGCCACGACTGGAGGCTAAGATCAACAGCTGAAGACTTGTCAATGTCAGGCACATGTGCATTATCCAGAGAGCTCAGTTCATTGTCAATACTGGGCGATGGGGTGTCATCAGGCGACATTGGAGCCGTCAGATAGCTTGCATCGGATAAGAAATCAGGACGACCGGGCAAGCGAGCTGGGGTTGGGAACAGCGAGCGGGACTTAGTTACTGACGAAGAACCGTTTCCGGGTGGCAGACCCAAGCTTGGAGAATAGTAAACGGAGTCATCCAAATTGGACTCATTGTGGATATCTCTTTCTAGCAGCTGCAGTCTAGCCTGGTCAGACGATTGGTCGTAGCGGCTCGGGCTATGCGGATCGTTTGTGTGTCTCGTCGGGTAGCGGCGGCGGGGTGGCGGCGGTGGTGGTCGTGGTTCGTCATCAGAACAAGACAAGTAAGTGGCATTATCGTCATGTCCATCGCTTTCATTTTCCGGGTAGACGTGGAAATCGGATTCGTCGCTGTCCATTTCCTCTTCCGAACTCGACATAGAGGTCGGGTTCTTGGTTCTAAACAGTCGCGAGGCATCGAGTGGCCGTATTTCAGCTGTCCTGCCGTTCCTGGAAGCACGTTTAAAATATTCAAACCATTCTGAATCAACGAGGTAGCGGGCCTGACCCACATGCTTACCGCTTTTAATTTCAGTAGCTATAATAAACTGGTATCTCTCGGCGGGAGGGACACTGGCAAGATCATCGGCAGGGTCTGAAGCGGATCTAGATTCGGAAGAGGCGGTGGCGCTAGCAGGACTAGGAGACGATTCCGAGTGAGCGTGGTAGGAGTTGGTTCGCGAGCTCATAGGATAGCGGCGGCTGGCTTCTAAGGCACTAGCGAGCACTGCTGCGCTGTTGTTCTCGCTAGCACCATTCGACATATCGGAAACGCTGAAAAAGTTGTCCGTGTTAAGCGATGTGGAGCTACTGGGAGTGTTACTGGTCTCGACAGAAAACTTGCCGCTGCGACTCAAACCACTGGTTTTCCGGCTTTGACTTCTATTATTGGCATTTCGACTGCCGTTTCGACTCGAACTTCGGCTCCGGCGAGCCTCGACATCAGTGTCGGCAATGTATATATATTCCATTTCTCTGTGGACAGGATACGACCTCTGTTTAGGAGACGGGTCTACTTTGGAATACGGTCGTTTATGCGATTCGATTGGTTCAGGTGCAGCAATGGAATCAGTGGTGCTAGCGGTGGGCGATGCGGATTCATAGGGCACCTTCGAGTCTATTTCATTCAGTGATCCTAGAGGAGATGACGACGATTCACCAGGGGTGGATGGGCTCGAGGCTGGTCTGTGATGCTTGGACTGTGTTTGCGACTGTGTTTGCGACTGTGTTTGCGATTGTGATTGTGATTGTGATTGCGATTGCGATTGCGATTCTGGGTCCGAGGCCATGGCACGGGATGATCTGGAAATGTCCAACCGAACACAGAGGTAATCAGATGCTACCGGCACCGTCTATATCACAGCAAAGTCAAGTCCAAGTCAAGTCCTACTCAAGTCCTACTCAATTGCTACTCGAGTTCTAACTGATGTTGAATTACGACTATGCGCACAGTGCTGATCTGCTGCCAATATAGATAGTTGATATTGGCTGAGCCTGAGTCCTGTTTACTCTGAGGGCACGCCTGATATCTGGCAATGCTAGTATCTAGAGCTGTGCTTGTGCTATGGACCACAAGCGATGAAGGTGCTCCTGATTCAATAATTGCGGCCCAATAATGTTCGTGCTCTCTCTGCCCAGTCTGCCTGTATGCCCTGTCGTGGTCTGTAAAATGCTCTTTTATGTAAGGCAATGGTTTATCTCGAGTGATGTCGCCACAACGGTTCACCGCTGCTACTGAAACCAGGTGCCAGGTTCCGAGCCGTCGAGCAATACCTCTCAGCACTCAACCGTTCAGTGTCTCTTCGCTTGGCTGTTCCTGCCTGCTGCTGCTAATGCTATCGCTGCGGATCAATCAATTGTCACTCCGACGAGCGGGAGTACCCCTTAAGTAGCCTCAGCAAGTCTGCCCAGCTGGCTCGCACAGGCCTCTATCCGGCTCGTCACTCGTTGCTCGTAGCCCGTTGCTCGTTGCTGGTGGCACACCGTCCGTTCTGTCAATTGACGTGTGAGCAGGATACCGCCATAAGTCAAGAGCACACAACCCACACACCAGCAGCCACTATTTACGCAGTTAACGTTTTGTAATTAGGGTCGACGGCCATGCATGCTTACCAGGACCCGACCGGGTAATTGGGAGAGGGGGGAGAGGACCGCCGGCCAGTGTGGGGTAAGTCCTGCCATTGGGCTGGGCCTGGTCCGCCGGCGACCGGCACAGCCTGCCCGGGGGCCGGGGGGGGGGGGGGGAGGGCCCCCGGGGAAAAAAAAAAAAAAACGGTCCCGGGGGGCTGCCCGGGCCCCCCGGCCCCCCCCCCCCCCCCCGAATCGGGCTACCCCCGGGGGAGGCCCCCGGAGGGGGCACACCGGGTCCGGGGCGAGCCCGGCCCCCGGAGGCCCCCCCCCGGACCCTTCCGCCCGTTCACTTTTCCCTCCCCGCCCGGT